>BQNB010058907.1:0-5000 GCA_026074375.1 Tanacetum coccineum
GATAGTGACGGTAAGTCTTTCGACTCTTCAATCGCCGTGACCTTTGCTCTCCATTTAGGATGTAGAGCCCAAAGAAACTTTCTAACATAATTCTTGCTAGAGTAACCTTCATCATGAGCTTTTAGACTAGTAATAATTGTATTAAATCTAGCAAAAGCACTATGTAGGATCCCGTAATCACTTCATAACATATAATCAAACACGAAATCAAACTAGAAATGAGAAAGAGTGTGAGTTGTTTAGAGAGAGAAAAGAGAGAGAGTTGAGAGAGAAATGAGAAAAGATATATTTTAGAAAATGAACAACTTTCTTTTTCTAAAGAAGAAAAAGTATATATATACCCCGTCGCGTTAAAGGTACGCGCGGGATATTTAACTAGGACCCGGGCTCGGGTTTTGCTTGGGATTAAACCCGAAACATATACAATATTAGATTAACTATCGAGCCCAATTCCCGATACTTTCCTATTACAACGTTAACTAATTAAAGACCGAAGCTCCATTGTAGAGTGACCGAACTTCCTTGTTCGACTCAATAAATTGAGGCTAACAATCTCCCCCGAAGTGAGGTCTTGAACACGGGAACGAGCTTCCTTTATTGACTCAATAAATTGAGGCTAACAATCTCCCCCGAAGTGAGGTCTTGAACACGAGAACGAGCTTCCTTTATTGACTCAATAAAATTGAGGCTAACAATCTCCCCTGAAGTGAGTTCATTGATGAAACTCCTTCATGAGATCAGTGAGATTACTTTTGTTGTTTAAGCTCAAGTGTTCTTGGTCTTTGTCTTCGTTGTTTGTTGTAAGCTTGTTCCTTCATGCTTTGATCTTGACTTTGAGCCTTTGTCATTGTCTTTATTGTCTTTGCCATCTTGCGATCTTATGACTTTGACCAACATGCTCATACTTTTGCATTATCTTGAAAGCTTCAAATCAGAGTTTGCGGAAGTCTTTGTCTTTAAATCTTGAGCTTTCTAGATAGTATGTCTTCGTAGATTGAGCATTTGAATGGGATTGAGGTTGCCGTTACCACCGTTTGACCTGCAGGTTTACGTTAGTGATAATCGAGAAAATTGATTTGAAAATCAATCGACGTGTCACTCGTTAAAGTGTTTTTGTAACACATCGAGAGTGTCATGTTTTTTTATCACCGTTTTAACCTGCAGGTTTACGTTAGTGATAATCAAGAAAATTGATTTGAAAATCAATCGACGTGTTACTTGTAAAAGCATTTTTGTAACACATCGAGAGTTTTAATCTTTTTATCAAAATTCATCAACCGTCAATTCATTTACTGGACCAAATCGATATCCAGTTGTCACAAGTTTGATTCATATAGAATCTCGCAAGTCACCTACCAAGAGCTACTCTTGTTAACAGCTTGTAAACTTGATGATGTTCAACAAGTGTTTGAAATGGAATGTGTCCTAACGAGATTTAGATTGATCTCTTGGCTCTAGACTCGATTAGTGCATTTTGGTTTTAGTACTCGGAGGCTTGAGCAGATTGCCACCTATTCAATATCAATGATCTCGGAATGAGATGTCAATAGATAATGTGTGTATCTCCGTGACAAATGAGACAAGTTTCTTTTAAGAGAAACTCGAATGGCTGGGAAGGGTTGTGCATTGCATCACTGGGTCTATGATGTCGTTTTCAATGTCAGCAATCAACTTGTGATTCTGACAGCATATGTATTGACCCAGTTTCTGCCTTAAGTTGTGTGGAGGGCTTCTTTCTTTAGACCCTTTATCCATACATTTCTTTTTCATTCTTCAACGCCTTCAATGCTTACCAGGACGTCATTACTAACACCTTGTTGTGATTGTTCCAGTGTTAGCTCAATCTTAGTCGGCATTATTCCCATATACATTCATCTCCAATCATACCTAAGGACTGCTATTTCTAACTTTGGATTATCCTTGGGTAGATCCTCCGGTTCTGGTTGGATCATAGGATTGATTCCTAACCTAACCACCTTATGACTTCAGAATCGTCGTGAAATTAAGATGTTGTTGGGTATAAGATCAAACCATAAAACCTTTTCTTACTGTTCAGCACATTGAGTCGATTAGATCATATTTTAAATACATTTTCTCCCCTTATTTTAAATAATAAACACTTAGTTTTTGAAATACCTTGTGATTAAAATATGTCTTGAAAATTCTGTGGGAGAAAATATTATCAGCATGAATGGTTTGGAACATTTTGATAATGTTTTGAATACATAAGATTTATCGGTTGTTGATGTTCAAAGAACATTAAAACTTGTTTTCCAAAAAATCCCCTCAAAATAGGAACCAAATTGAGAATAATTGTTGTCTTTTGAATACATTATGAGGGATGCGACGTGCTCTGATCACTTATTTTGATAAGATTCTGTATTGTCATCGAGAATTTCTTGGAAAAATGGTTGTTCAACTTTTTGTAAATACCAATTGTTAGTGGAGTCTTCTCTTTAACGGTAAGGATAAGCGCACTGAAAACGTACTCTTTCCTTTTTATGGAGCTAAAATACATTGAATATGTCTCTGTTCAGAAAAGCTCAAGACCGAGAAACGTTAATTTTCTCGTTGGGGTTAAGTTATAATCCTTCCTTTAATTTGAAGGTCAGGTTATGTACTGGGAACGTGTTGTACATATGCCATTTTAGAAAATTAGAAATGTCATGGTTTTGTAAAACTATTGCAAAACTATCGCTACGAACTTCATTTACACACACCGTGTCAATGTTATCGACACATTTCTAAGCACTGTGTAAATGTTTTCGATTCCAGAGGACATGTGAGAAGGAATCTTGTTGGAAATTTTCTGTTTTTTCTGATTTAGTATTTTCTTGGAAGTTTTTTATTTTGATTTTTGTTTTCTCTAAAATATGTGCATGGAGATGTTTGATGAGAGATCAAGCAGTCTCATTTGACTGAACCTCCAGATCAGCTGGAGTCAAACTTCTCATACTATCCTTTTGACAAGATACTTAAAACCGATCCTCAGGTTGGGCTTTCTAAACATGTCAGCTAATTGGGCGCTATTCAGTTTGACAAATATATAATTACAATTTATACCATTTTCAATCCTGTTCCTTTATGAACATGATACCTAGGTATGGTGTGCTTGTTCGCGATGTTGTACGGGGTTTTGCATGATATTGCTTATGGCTGACTGAGAGTCGCAATACAACGGTATTTTGATGTAGTTGAAGCATAATCTTGGAAGCTGTGTCTCATCCACATTACTTGAGCACAACTAGCAGATAAAGCCACGTAATCATGCCTTTGATGAGACATTGCAGTGCAGTTTTGTTTCTTTGCATCCAACTTACTAGCTTATCACCAAGGAATTGTATCCCTCCAGAAGTGCTTTTGCGAGTATCAATGCATCCGGCATGATCAGCGTCTGAAAATGCTGTTAGTTCAAAGCCAAAATTCGTTTGGATACACAGTAGTCCCATGTTAATTGGTACCTTTAGGTATCTTAAAGATTCTTTTAAACCTCCTTGAGGTGTTTTAGATTGGTGTGCTTGATAACGTGCAGATTAGCATAGTGCTTGCACTAAGTCTGGTCTCTAGATGTCAAGTACATTGAGTGGTGACACGATTTTTTACTACGATAATAGATTGGTCTTACGGCGTTCTCCACATCATATCTCATATAGTTTGGGTTTAGTAGCCATGGTGTACCAATAGAGTGACTGTTGTCCCATATTAATGCTTTGTTTTCAGAATCTCTAAGCGTGCTTGGCCTGATGTTTAAAAATACTTTTGGGACTGGTAGGATCGAAGTCCTAAAAAGTATTTTCATCTCCCCCATTAAGGACATTTCTAATCTACTGTGCATTAACTTTTCAACTCTTTTTGAATGTTGTTGGGTTTGTTAAACCCAAAATATTATGTCTATCAACGTAAATCTGCACAAGTGAATATCTCCCCGTATTTATCTTGATAAAGTTGGGTCAATTGTACCCTTTAGTAAAGCCATTGGACATCAGGAAGTTTGGATAGTTCATCCGTTCCGGCTCTTGGAGCGCTGCTTTTATCCATACAAAGATTTCCTTAGAAGGTAGACTTTTTCTGGATGATCTGGATCAACGAACCCTTCCGGCTGAGCAATGTAAACCTCTTCCTTCAGTGGACCATTCGGTGCTTGATCATTGTTGTTTTCCTCAGCTAGACCGTGTGTTGGATTGTAATATTCTTCTAGTAAAAGGATGAGAGAAATTCTAACCTTGTTGTGATGAATCTGTTTTTCTGTTGTAGGAACAACATTTTGTCTTGGTAGGCACGGGGGGTCAGAGTTGTCATAATCTTGAGCATTTTGTCCTTGAGAACGAGGCCTATGAGAGACATTTCTACAGACATCTCTTGTATTTTCGTTGTGGTGCGAGGTTCTGAACTGTTGTGATCCAAACATCAGTTCTTTGATTTCATCAAACTTGATATGTATGGAATCAGCTATCAATCTTGTGCTTGTTGTAAAACTGATATCCCTTCGACTGAGTAGAAATATCACACACTTGAAAATAGGGAGCCCCTTTTTCTTTCGTATTCATCCAGATTTTCCCCATTTCTAGTTATGTAACAAGTTGCAACCAAAGATGTGAAGATGTTTTATTAAAGGTGTCCTGTCATTAATGATGTGATAAGCCGTTCAGTCCCTGAGTCGATATGCCCTGGCTCTCTGATCGGTTCATGAGTATCAGCTTGCTGGTTTGCAACTACTCAGAATTGTCAAACAGCTTGTGGATATTGAGACTGTTTTGTCTATTTCCTCTCTTCCTACTAGCATACAGTCACAAATCTTTATTGACCATTCTGGTTGAAGTTCATTGAAGAAATTTGAACATTCACTTGCTTTGGTGAAACTTGCAAGTGTTCCTGTACTCAATTCAGAGTTTATATAAATCCGGGGGTTGTGATAAGACTCTGGATTTCTCCACTCGAGAAGTTAGAGTAAACTTCCCAAATTCCAGAACATATTGGTCTTTTACATCTTGTAACATACA
>BQNB010058907.1:10000-33231 GCA_026074375.1 Tanacetum coccineum
GTGTTTGATGTGTCCATTTTGAAGCGTTTATATAGGAGGAAGTGTAGAAGTACATGTTTTTTTTGGCTGAAATTGGAGAAGAAAATTCGGTCGATTAGATCAGAATTGGTACAAAAGACAACAAATAAGGTGATGTTGATTTAAAGAAAAGCTCAAAACGGCCTAGAGATGCAAAGAGCTACATGTCGGCTTATATGCCGTAAAATTTGAGTTGAAGTTGGTGATAAAGTGGATGTTGGAAGTGTCGTCTTGGAAAGATGAAGTGCATTTTGGAAAGAAAGATGTTAGCACCAAGATATGTGGACCATTTGAGTCTATTAAAAGGGATCGGTCCTGTGATATTAATTAAGATATGTCTCAATAATTTAGTAGCGTATTTGATGGTTTCAAATTTAACAAAAGTTATTTGCGGATACAAATCTCTGCATTGTGCAATTTAGAAGAAATTAAGGTAAGACAAAACTCTTCGTTTTGATGGAAGAATCCTGTTGATGACTTATCGAAAGTGAGGTTGAAAGTTTTGATAGCGGTAGTAGATTTGATAGTTAAGTCCATTGGAACTCGAAGCGAGATCATGAGGATTTCATAAAAACTAAGTATCCATATTGGCTCGTTGAGTAAGCTATCGTTGGAAGTACTAAGTAAAGTTAGACACATAGGGTTATTGGTAGACTTTAGTGCACCCTTGAATGTTCTGAGGTGGTTTGGTTAATGTTATATTTTGAATAAACTCGAAGTCGAGCTGATTCTTCAAAAACATTGAGCTTTGTAAAAACTCATAACTTAGTTCCAAGACAGTTCTTGTTTGATGAGTTGCGGGGTTAGGTTATGAATGACGTTGTTACACAACTTAAGGTTTTTGACGAGTTTCCTCAAAGACGGGCGATGTTCATGTAGTTGGATGTTTATTTTGCTTAGAGTTATTATGCTGCTATTCGTATCCTTGTATGGGCAAGCGAAGTTGTAAGCAGTGGGTTTTCAATCGTAAAAGTTAGATGAGATTCAAAGTGTGGCCCTAAGTTCACAAGGGAACGTGAGGACCATATGAAAGCTAAGTACCCGCGATTGTTTGTTGATGATGATGTTGAACCTACTAGTTAAATCTCAGGACGAGATTTCCCTAAGGAGGGGATACTGTGACAACTATGCTTTGAGCAGGTTAGTCAAACCGTTAGTATGGACTTGAACATCATTATGTGTTATAATAATTATGTGTTTATGTGATCTTATGTGAGTTTGGTTACCAATCAATGGAGCGTGATCGTCTCCTTTTGATTGAAGTTATGGTTGTTATGGGTATTTCATTTTGTTCACATTTTAGTGACAATGAAAATGATAGTGTAATTCTATGCGTGTACGTATTTATATGTATATGTATACATATTTATATCCTTAAGTGTTAGTAGTTAGTAAAATTAAAGGTTTAGTTTAGAAAATATAGAAATTTGAACTTAGTTGTATTAAGTTGGTAAAATAAAATTAGAAAAGACAAATTTTAATCGCCTGGTATTTCAAAGACTAAATGAATTAGTATTTAAAATAAGGAGAGAAATATAATTAAAATGTGATCTAGAAAATAATAAGTGATCTAAACGACTCAAAGTGTTTTATACTCTACGAAAAAGGTTTTATGGTTACGATCTTATACCCAACAACATCTTAATTCATGGCGATTCTAAAGTCATATGGTGGTTAGGTTAGGTATTAGTCCTATGAGCCAACCAGAACCGAAGGGATCTACCCAAGGACACTCCATAGTTAGAAATAGCAGTCCTTAGGTATGATTGGAGATGAATGAGAACGGTAATAATGCCGACTAAGATTGAGTTAACACCGGAACAATCACAACAAGGTATTAGTAATGACGTCTTGGTAAGCATTGAAGGGGTTGAAGAATGAAAAAGAAATGTATAGATAAAATGTGAAAAGAAAGAAGCCCTCCACACACTTAAGGCAGAAATCGGGTCAATACATAATCTATCAGATTCACAAAGATGATTTCTAGTATTGAAGACAAGACATCATAGACCCAGTAATGTACTCCACAACCCTTCCCAGCCATTCAAGTTTCTCTTAAAAGATACTTGTCTCATTTGTCATGGAGATACACATGACTTCTATTTACTTTCTCACTTCGAGTTAGTTGATACTGAATAGGTGGCAGTCTACTCTATCCTCCGAGTACTAAAACCAAAATACACTAATCGAGTCTAGAGCCAAGGGATCAATAAATAAATCTTATTAGGACACATTTCAGGACAAACACTTGTTGAACATCATTAAGTTCATAATCTGTTAACAAGAGTCCTACGCATTATCCTTGCGATTATGCTAGAACATTCAAAGTGATGCTCTTTAGTGTTTTTAGTAACGAATGGAAATCCTTCCAAAGTCAACATCAAATAGCTCTGTGGTAGGTGACTTGCGAGATTCTATATGAATCAAACTTGTGATAACTGGATATCAATTTGGTCCAGTAAATGAATTGACGACTCAATCAGAAAGATAGTAACTATCTGATTCACTCATATCGTGTTGTCTGCTTTGAGACATTTCGGTATTGAGAAAAAGCAAGCATGGTGAATCTAATACATCTGTGTTAGAAGATCCTACGCTTTGAGCTGGAAACCCTGTCAAGGAGGTTCTTCTAAATTGAACCTACCTGATCACAAGTACAGTATTTATACTGTTAAACGGTCCTTATAGAACCCGAGGTTAATGCAATCAAATCTTGATGAATGACAAAGCCATATTCATCCATATCTGTTGTTTATCACTAACATTCAAATGCAGGTACAAACGACGGTGTTGCAGCCTCATTTCAGCAGAGTCGGATTCATTACCACATGCTCATACTCAAGCTACAAAGACATACTATAAGCATCAAGATTCAAGAATTAAGAAAGCTCAAGAATTAAATACAAAGACTTTCGCAAACTCTGATATTCAAAATCTTCCTTTAAGATATCAAGTCTATCAAGGGAGATTATTGTTAGAAAAGCTTTCCAGATGATGCAAAGTATGAGCATGTTAGTCAAGACACAAGATCGCAAAGTGGCAAAGACGATAAAGACAAATAAGGAAAAGATTTAAAGATCTCAGAACTAAAGACAAAGTCGAAAGACAGTGACAAAAGCTCAAGATCAAAGATCACAAAGCATAAAGGAACAAGCCTATAACAAAGACAGAGACCAAGACCACAAGAGCTCAACGACAAAAGCAATCTCATTGATCTCATAAAGGAATGTCACAATGAACTCACTTCGGGGGAGATTGTTAGCCTCAAAATATTGAGTCGAACAAGAAAGTTCGTTCATTATGAATATTAGGTCTCGTTCATTCATTTATATAATGTTGTAATAAGCTAGATTAGAATACCAGACTCGTTAGTTATTAATGTATCATATGTGTAACGAACTTAAAGTCTAACAAAACCTAAGGCCGGTCCATGTCAAAAAGGCCTACACGTCCTAAGAATGGTGTATGGGTATATAAAACATTTTCCTTTGTAGAAAAGGGCGTTGGTTATATATTTTCTCTTAAGCTAATATTACATCCTTCTACTTTTCTCTCTAACTTCTCTCTCTAGTTTCTCTCTCTAAAGTTCTTCTCTTTTTCTTATCTTTAATTCTTACCATGGTGAAGTGAAGTGATTATTACAGGTTCCTAAACAATGTATAACTATTATGCTTCCCGTAGACATAGGATTTGCATAATTAAGTGCAACCCTAATTTATTTTTGAAAAATTTCTCGCATTAGAAAATTCATAAAAATGTCTTAATGCATTGTTAATACATTCCAAAAACGTTCTTGCACTCATGCATGATGAACTCATGATCATTGTTCAAATTATATAGTTAATATATATTGTTCGACGCATTTGGATGAGCAAAATTAAACTAAGGAGCATTTGGGTTAACTCTTAAGTTTTGTTTAAAGTCGAGCTAACCACAACTCCACATTTGTTGCATATAGGCAAACACTAGACAATAATTTACAACATTTTAATTTCGAAATGATTAAATATATATAACTTTATTTTTGTTTTTGTGTATATAATAGGTGATAATGCCTCGCTTGATTTCCTCCGACCACAAAACACTAGTGTTTATATTCCCACACTTTCCGGTAAATATGGTCTACCTTTGAAAAATCTTTTTAAACAAATTAAAAATTGTTTCATTCATGAGGAACAGGTTGTGAATGCTGACTATGATGATATGGTCTATCTTAATACGATGTTTAGATTAATTGATTTTTATTGTGTCTTCAAAATAAATGAGCAAATCGTTCCCCGATTCATTCTAGAGTTCTATAGTCAATTTTGACTTTCCTATAATCAGGAAGGTCACTTGTTGGTCGATTTTGTCATTCAAAATAAGTTCTTTTCTTACACTGTCGAAAAATTTGGTTAAATCTTTCGTGTTCCCTCAAACGGACAATGTTCATTTACTCATCAATGGTCACTCGATAAGTTGGTATTGTTCAACGCATTTGGATGAGCAAAATTAAACTAAGGAGCATTTGGGATGAAATTAAAGCCTATGTTTAAGTTGATAGAGAGGAACCCATAACCCGTGTCCACCATCATCAAACTGTCTATGTTGAGGAAAACCAAATTTTAACCCGGGAAGTCCCAACCAACATGAAGACTTGGGTTGAAATTATTCATGAAAATGTCTCTTGTCTTGGTGGCAACGGGATCATATTTCAGATTTTCTATGTCATATGCTCTATGTATCGCGACTTCCATGAGATACAATCTTGCATTTTTCATTCTTAAATAGATGGAGTTCATTAAGCATCAACCTAGGATGATTCTACCCTATGAGATGTTCTTGACTCGTTTATTCAATCATGTCATGTCTAATTTTCCCAAGTTATCTAGTAATCTATATGTCTTGTCTGATAGTGTCATGTATCCTCTTGCTCCTCAACATAAGCAAAAAACAAGAAAAGATTATGGCACGAAAAGAGGTCGTCACTCAACTTCAACTTCTTCCTCCTTCGCCTTCGATCGCCCATCATTCTCTCATCACGAAGATGATGATAATGATGAGGATGACGAAGGTACTTCCCGTGTTAGTTCTCCTTCCCCTAATTCCTATGTCAATTACTTGTCAAATGAAGTTCCTCAAGTGTTCACAAACCCTCCTCATGATGAACAAAACATGCAAACACTTTCTACTCGCCAAACCAAAATCCTCAACTTAGGAGATAAGCACAGGAGCGGGCTAAAGTCAATCGGGAAGGGAATCAAGAACTTGTGGAAGGGCAAAAACAAATGAGCAATTTGGATTTTTCTAAAAACAATTTAATTATGTTTACTACTTATTTTAGACAAGTTGGTATTTTTATTTACTATGCATGGCTACTTAGACGTATTGATACTTTCGTATGCTTTCTACTTGTTATTTGGTAGGATGATCAATTGAAACGATAACATGTTAGTATTTTCGGGCAACTATATTTGCCTTGGATGATTATCTTAATTTTATCATCCTTTGGATTAAATTTGCATGCTTAGTTGATTCTTCTGTTTTCCTAGTCAATATAGAAATCATGCATGCTTGTTATTTTGTTGTTGATTACTATGTCTATACTTGATCACATGCTAGAATTTTAATTAGCTAGTTTCTTCTTCTTGGAATTTAGCTAGCTTAGATGATTCTTGAGGAAATAGGGATGGCTGCAAAAGGGCACATCTAGGATTCCTTTTTTCTGCACAGGTTTGAAAAATAGGAAAAACTAGGAAAATTGCGTAACCCTAGAGAACGGCCCCCAGAAATATAAGACGGCCCCCCATATATATCTAGGATCGTTCCAATATTTATGGGACCGTCTCTAGGGAGTCACGAGATTTTTACTGTTTTCTCTTTTTTTCTGTGCAGTTGAGTAACTTTATCATAGTCCCAGCTGACCTTTCCCCATTTTGCTAAACACATTTTGGAATCCTAATCTTCTATAACCATGCCTTATCAAAATAATCCACTACATCTTGATTAAATAATGATCATCTCCCTTATTTCTCTTCATCATATTCATTTTACTCTTCTTCTTCTTCACTATCCATGGCTTCTACTCAAGCCTCCTCATCCAACCCTTCTAAGAAGATCAAACTCACTATCATTCCACCAAGAAAACTCTTTATGGATCTAACCCAATAAGATTATGACACTCATACACCATCCCCTATACTAAAATCATCATCTCTATCTCCACCAAATGCACCATTAAAAACTTCATCAACCAAAGAAACATCATCCACTCTAGGAACCACCTCATCCTCTTTTAAATCAAAACCAAATTCTTCACCTTTTTCTTCAAGAAACGCATATTCTCCTCAACTAACTAACCCTTTTCTTGACAACCCATTGGATGCTCCTCCAAGACCTTCTAATCCACTTCTACTCCAAAGTCATCCTTCCTTGGATATCACTATCTCTCTTTCTTCTATCAGTCCTATTGATCACATGTTTGAGACTCCGTCACCACCACCTCCACCACCACCACCTCAACCATCTTTAATGGGACATCTCATTTTCTTCAATATTCTTGACTACCATGGAACTCATTGTTTGTGTTGCTTCCACAATCGCAATCTCATCTTTTCTCTTAGGGATGAAATGCATTTCATGTTTTCTCATGTTGAGTATCTTTTCACCACCGCTTTTGCATCACCTTCTCCGCCTCACCATTAAACATCATTGATGTTTAACAATAAAAATTCACCCACCTTTTGTTTAAGCCATTCTCCATGAATCAAGAATCAACTAGACTTTATGTAGTTTTTAAGATGTTAATGCAGTCATGCTTGTACATTTATTTTTAGCCTTGTAACATTCATACCTTTTAAGTATGAATTTATTTTAATGAATGGATGGCTTTATCTTGTAGTGTAATGGGTGATTTGAGTGCATATTTACTTTGGCTACCTATATTTTCTTTAGCCATCTTTATATATTTGTCGTGATGTTGCTCAAAGTTAGAAATATATTCCGCACTCGTCTTTCTAACTCATTTTTGTAGCAAGTCACTGAAGCGATCGTTGTAAACGCACTAGTTTACAACTCCCTAGGCAGAGTACCTAATCGTTGCAGTGTAGTATGTAGGTTCCATGATCATTCATACAAACCTTAACAATGATGTGTAGAATCAAGATGCAGAAAATTAAAGACTTTATTGATGATTGAAAGAAAAACCCTTTTGGTGGCTAGAAACCCTAATAACAATATTGACTAGCTATGATGTCTAACCTAATTTTGACTAAACTAGGTGTATTTATACTAACAAGGATAGGCCTAGGAGGCCTTTGTGGGCTTTTTGCATCTTGGCCCGTTTACATCATTAAACATTAATTATGTAATTAACTAATGAGCTATAAAATGCTAGTTTTCTTCAAGACCGAGCTTCTCTTGTTAGACTGTGAAATTATGTTTCTAACAATCTCCCCCTAAGTGAGGTCTTCATTTGAGGTCTTCTTAGCGTACATATTTGAGTTCATAGCATATTAGCTCATTGTCGTTACGGTTCTTCACTTGTCTTGCATTTGTGCTTCTGTAGAAATTCAATCTTTGAAACTTGAATTACTAGATTTGATAACTTCATCTTGATCTCAGATTATCTTGAATTACTAGTGATCTTCTCTTTAATTCGCCATTCGCTGAACTTTGGTCCGACATGCTCATACTTGCTGTAATCATGAAAGCTTTAGTACTCTTTCTTCTTCTATTTTATTGACTTTAGCATTTGAAGAAAACTTTGATTTCAGAGGTGCGGATTCTTCACGTACTTAGCTTTCTTGATGTCTTTCAAATCTTTGAGCTATGAACAATATAGTTTTTAGCAAACAACAGCTATTAAGGATTTGTTTTGTTTTAACATGAAGCCGTTTGCTATGGCTAGTCAATGCACTTTGTTGCAATAACAAGGAGCAATGATATCCTTATAGTTTTTAGTAAACTATCAACTATGAACGGATTTGATATCTCTTTACCAGTAGCCGTTTGCTCTGGAGTAGTCAACTCTTTGTTTTAGAAACATGGTGAGTCGATTACCATACAGTACGAATACTGCACCTGTGATCAGATAGATTCAATAAAGAACCTTCTTGACAGGTTTTCCAGCTCAAAGCCTTTAAGTCCTCTAATACCGAAGTATCAGATTTCCGTATGCTTGCTGTTCTCTAAACCAGATGTCCGTAATGGAATGGTAAAGAGTGAGTCAGTACAGTTACTATCTGCTGACTATACCGTATAATTCCTTATTCAGCGTTTTACTTCTTAATACAATTAAGTACCGTAGAAGACCTGTTGGCAAAAACATGATTTGAAAAACATTCGATGTGCTTGTGAAATTTATTTAGGACACAACGAAAGTTTAAATCAGAATGCTCTGATGATTTTTGAAAGATATCTCCGAAAGTATGAAGTGCTCAGGGCTCTCATCAAAACTCATACAAGTATTTGTATGACGAGTCTTTCTCACTAGTGGATTACTGGTCCGAAGATATTTTATGTGTATTTCTATGAATACAATGGGGTACAACATATCATTCCTAGCATTCAATATGATCAATTTCACGAACATGAATACAAATAGATTCTTTGTCATTTATCCAAGATAATTGTGTATACACAAAACTTTGGTACCTTGACATTTTTGATCATATTTAACACTTATTGCTCCCCCTACACATGTGCGTCGATAATCGGAAAGATGTTTAGCACATCATGGATAGGACTTTGCATTTTAGTAATCAATCGAATCATTATCACCGTTTTACATGTTTAAGTCACATTCTCTCCCCCGATCCAAAAGTATGTACTTGTGATGGTTTTGATCTGAATGGACTTAAAATTGTATCTATACTCCCACCTCAGTATGAGTGAGGTGAAATAGCACAATATAAAGTGAGCAATTGAAAACATTGACCCTTTAGAATACAACACCAAAACAAGACAGGAATGATAATGCATCTGTCTTGAACTTGTAAGGTTTGGTCGTGTCACATATCTTTCAGCAATAGTATCAGCAAACAGTACGGCCTTGTGGACCTGCAACACATGTTTGTATACCTGATTCTACCTCAAACAATGACCCCGTGTCCTAATGTTTGATGTGTTAACCCGAACTGTTTGATAAAACAAGTTGTTTATCGAGGAAATAATGGTTCGGGCTTAGACAGTTCTTGTCTGTAAAGAAATAATGCACTGAAACGTACATTAAATCTCTGGGTTAAGACCGGGTTACAGTCTGAAATAACTGCAAGCCATACTACACTAATAATTTAAGAGAGATTTTTTTTTTATATAAATTAAATATATACTAATATACAAAGGATGCAATGCTTTAGCATTCAAAAATACCAGATATCCCCTTGGAACCAGCCTTTCGATCACTAAGTTTGCAATTAGGAAACCTAGAGATCATAGTAACTTTGGAACTAGAAACTAAACACTCGTGTGGTAAGTTTCTAAAGGCTCATCAAATGGGTTCATTATCCTAGTATAAAGGACAGTTATATACAACTTCATAAATGTCGTCCAGTGGGTTTCCACTGAGGCTTAACACTACCAACAACCTTTCTAGTTGGTCTCCAAGCTGTCTTAGTAGTGTTCACATTATGATTCCTGGTTGCTTTCCAAACCTGCTTAGTATGATTCACACTATGTTTGGCCTGGGGGGTTTTGGTATTCACAGACTTCAAAGAACGATCACAAAACTGATTAGATCAACAACTTTCAATACGTCTATTGTGATCTGCTGCTCTCCTCGCGTTCACACTTTTACTAGGCAAGATACGATGGTTCTGAGTGTGGCTCTTTGGCATAGGTTTGCGAGATGCAGTGGCAGGTTTGGTTCTTGTAGACAGATTTACAGAAACATTAGGCTTCTTGTTTTGTTGCACTGGTGGTTTCTGTGTGGGTCTATTTGAAGTCCTGGGGGGTTCTTGAAAAGTAACTTGCTTTTTCTTGGCAACGGGGTTGGTTTTACCAGTTGCTCCTTTTGGAGGTGGGAACGTTCTTTAAACTGTTGGTATAAATCCTGAAGCAAGTACTTTGGGTTTCTCAGAGGTTGAAGGTCCACTACTTGTTTTACCATGCACTAGGGCTTTCAGCTTGGTATTTTCAGAAGTTAAGGCACTAAGCTTTTCAGTGTACGCAGTACGTGAGTGAGTATTCGCCTTTGACAGTTCATCATACCGTCTTTTCAGACTCACGTTTTCTACCTTAAGGCCATCCAGCTGAATCCTAAGGGAGGTAATCATATCTTGCAACTGAATTCTGTCAGTGTCTAATGCCTGATGGTCACAACTACCTTCAGTGGAACCTACATTCAACACCTTCATGATGCTGATCTGAGCATCTAAATTCCTGATAGTGTCATCTTTCCCTTGAAGCTGTTTTCTTCATCTTGTTTAATTTCATAATAATTGCATTGGAGGCACTAGAAGTGCTCTATGCACTGTTTTTAGTTTTTGTGGTAAAATTTAAAGTAGGAAAGCAATATGGGTCTTTTGTAATGTGAGAGTTACGTTTCTCAGATTCAATGACCATCTTTTGTTGTTTTAAAACTTCAGCTTCAAGTTCAAGAACTTTAGTGTGTTCCCTATCGCATGCAGATCTAAGATCTTCGCAAAGGCAATTCGAACTAGGGGGCACAACAATATCGGAAGTAAGCACAATAGAGCAGATATCTTTTTCTAAACATTCAGCAATTAAGCAGTCATTTTTTATTAAAAGATTTTTCTTCTCTATGGTCAGGTTCTTGTTATCAAGAACACATCGTTCATACTCCGCATCCAAGTCATCAAAAATCTGTTCATATTCCTTTATTTCTTTGAAAATTGTTTCAATTAGCTCGATTGAATGTGGTTTTTTGAAATGCTCTTGAAATGTAACAGTTGTTGGTTACCAAACTTTTTTGCTTAATCATAACACCATTCAGAACAACATTAGTCTGGTTTTTATGTTGTTCTTTTTTTTTATGATAACCTTCAAATTGATGATAAAACTGCATTAAACCTTTTGAAGATGAAACAGAAAACTTGACTTGAGGTGGGACGATTATGAACAAAAGGAGTGACAGGTCTATCTGGGTTACTAGCTTGACTAGCAATTTCATTGGCAGGAAGCCAATACGCCTGTTCTCGGGACAGTTCCTGTTGAGGAACAAACTTAAGGGCATTTAGCTTCTCATAGAAGCCATTCTCGGGTCGCACATGCGCCCTGGTTTTTCGTTCATACTTTTTTAACATGCTAACAAATTTGTGAACCAAGACCTCTTCACCTTGCCCTATACTTAAGGGGATGGTGAGTTGGATGCAAAAGGGGTATCGCATTAATACAAAACAGGTTGAGCACGCTTGGCCATATAACCTAGACCTGGGTTACGGGTACCTAGGAGGTCCTTGTGCAAGTCAGCGGTTGCGGCTTTAGGTTTCTTAGAAAGCATAGGAATAGTGTGTGTTGGCATGTTAAATCTTTGCAACATATCTCTTGCAACTTTGTTAGCTTTCTTTAAACAAACTATTTCATCTAGGATAACTATCTGCTAGATCCATTTTCTCAGACTAAAATCTTTTCCTGTTCAGATTGTAAAAATGCAACTTGATTGTTTTCTTTTCTGAAAGAGTGGAACTTTAGCAAATCGTTTTCATTGCACAGGCTCAGCGTTACGCAATATTACGCTGATGTCTAACTAGGCTTTGTTACTGTTTACTTTGTTTTTCAAGATCAAGTTTGACCTTGTGGGTATCTAGTACGACTATTCTTGCTTGCATGAAGAAGCTCATTTTTTTAGGTCCTCGATTTCCAAACCAGGAAGCTTAGACAAGCGTGTAGCTGGTTAACCTTTAGCATGTTTCGTATAGTTTGGGTTTGCAAGTCAGTTTTAAGTTGGCAATCATAGAAAAACTTGATCAGATTGTGTCTAGCAGATACCTCAGTTGGAACAATTTTGGGATTCGGTGGTCAAGAAGATATGGAGTTTTACGGGATAGTAATTTCATCAATCTCAGTCTCAGCATCGGAGTCATAAATGTTTCTTCATTGGTGCATATCCTGACTTAAACTGGTCATCCACTTTTATCAAAGATATGATTGTACATGGAGTGTACTCATTGACTGGATGGTGGTAGCCACTAGTGGATGGACAAGTTGGCCATAAAGCGAACAGCAGCATTGGGGTCTTCATCCACGTATGAGACTTATGCATCCTATGAGTGCTTGAAAAAGTTTGTTCTGTAGTCGTGTCCTGAGGTTGATCATAAGGTGCGGTGCATTCCACATCAGCGAGGATGCTTCAGACTTCGCATCTAACACATCTCTTTCTCTTTAGCTTCCATCTGTATGCTTTATCTTTGATAGTACTGTGAGTACATCTTTCTCTTGGGTTCTTTACATGTCCTAACAAATGTCACTTCTCTCCTCATGATGTTGTAACATATCACCTTACTGCCTGTCGCAGTAGTCACATTACACATAACTTGATTGCCTCTCGACTCCGGTGTTCCACATATCCCTGGAGCTTTCTCTTGAACGTTTTCAGTAAACAATGTTGCCGTCATGCCCGTAGGCATGTGTACCTCGAGTTGGAGGATGACCTGTGCTGGTTTTTGGTAGGAAGATTAATGCTTCTGGAAACCACTAAAAGATTTGCTTCGATTGGCAAGCATTTGTTGTTTCTCTAAAACCTCATCTTCAAGTGCAAACGTACTCTGGAGTCGTCCTTATCTTAATTGATTGAAGTTCTTTACAACTGCAATTCGATCTCGGAGACACTTGCTTTTCAGAAGAAAGCACAAAAAAGCATATGTCTTTTGCTATATTATTAGCAATGAAGCACTCATTGTCATTCGAAAGATTCGTCATCACTCTTTGTAGACGCCTTGTCTTATGCAAGAAGAGGCTTAATTTTTGCACCAAGGCGCTTGTTAATCCGCCAAGACACTTGTCATAGTCACTTTTCCATTTTATCAAGACTACGCTCAACTCCTTTACTTCTGAATAGGATGTCAGTATCTAGGTTTTGAGAAAGGTTTGATGATAGTTTCATAAAATGGTTTAATCTCGTTAACTCAAAACTGCGTCTATACTCCGACCAACTGTTGTGCCTCTTCCATTTTGTATTGATTGGCTCAAACGCCAGTAAGGTACTCTTTAATTTTCCTAACCTTTGTTTGATATTGTTACCTCATTGTTTGCTGGACGAGTTGGTGGGTGATAACGATCAGAGCAACGAGTCTCACTGGTCACGAGTCTCCTTATCTGATCGTACGTAACTGTGTGAACAAAGGACGTCAATACCAGAAAGTCATCGGTTGTGAACTTTGCCAGAGCTCTTGAATTCTTGAGGCAAGCACTTGAAATCCATATCAGTCATCTTTGTTTTTTGAATTCTAAGAACTTATGATCTGATCGCTTGATGTGATTATTGATTTGTTTTATTTGTGTTTGGTGTTAGTTTTTGTTTTCTTCGATTTTTTGTGTTTGGTTGAAGTCCCAATTACTGTTCACTGGATTTTACAACATCTTTGTTAAAACCGAGAAGAAAAGATCGTATATCTTTTCGCGGGATCTTTTACTAAATCAAGAAAGAGAAGAAAACCGTTATTTATTTTCAAAACAATAATGAATAGAGCTTGTGTAGGTGGAAGAAAAAAGATCAAGAATATTATTTCCAAATTTTAAAAGATTATATCCCTTTGACTTTAGGAACCAATTTATTTTACTTCCCATAATGAACCTCCACTAGGATTATAATTATTTACTTTCCCAAAAGATTATTCCTTTGACTTTATGGAAAATCAGATTATTTACTTTCAAAATTTTAAACCTCCACTAGGTCAATATTCAAATCCCTTGATTTTAGAAAACAAATATTTTCTTCCCAAAAATATAGATCTCTTACTTTTCTTTTCTTTTTTTTAAATATGCCTAAACTCTTTTTTTTTTAAATAAAAGAAGCCGAAATTTATTTTTGTAAAAATAAGCCAAAATTTTAAAAAAAAAAAACAAACTTTTCGATGATGAGATCAAAAAAAATTATGTCGTAAATCAGATAGATGTATTAAGGCTCGTTCGATTTAATTTTTTCAAACACACAAGATTAAAACACGTACCACTTAGGCTAAAATTAAGCCGAATCCTTGATTGCTAACGAGATGGTTATTATGATATTAGATCTAAACATAAACCATCTATGAATCAAGAATGAAAGCAAACACACAAACAAATTCGGATCCCTCTTTATTTTTTATTTCCGAATAAAAAATAGAAACACAAACCAAATCAAATCATCAATCTTGAAGGCTCTTGATACCAATTGTAGGTTCCATGATCATTCATACAAACCTTAACAATGATGTGTAGAATCAAGATGCAGAAAATTAAAACTTTATTGATGATTGAAAGAAAACCTTTTGGTGGCTAGAAACCCTAATAACAATATTGACTAGCTATGATGTCTAACCTAATTTTGACTAAACTAGGTGTATTTATACTAACAAGGATAGGCCTAGGAGGCCTTTGTGGGCTTTTTGCATCTTGGCCCGTTTACATCATTAAACATTAATTATGTAATTAACTAATGAGCTATAAAATGCTAGTTTTCTTCAAGACCGAGCTTCTCTTGTTAGACTGTGAAATTATGTTTCTAACATAGTATAGCAAGGACTCGAGGGTTGTTATCGTTCTCTAAGGGAATAGCATGTGAAGGCTCGAACTAAATCTAACTAAGATCTAAGGGATTGAAAGAAGATTATTTTTTATATTTTATAGAAAAAAAGTAAAATTCTGGTTTTAAGAGGGGGTTTTGGTTTTAACTAATTAAACTAATATTAAACTAATTTGGTGGAAAACTCGATAGGTAAATAAATGTGTTTACTTAATTATGCATGACCTTAGTTTGCTTCTCCTAATTCTATTGCCTGCCACCCTTGTGATGCGATGTGTAAATATTTCCTAAATCATGAATGAATTGCACGAACCCGCCATCTATGTAATATTCCATGAGCAAACGCATGAATAAGTAAGGTAGTATGAAGGACTATTGCAAAGGCCCATAAGAGTTCATTACATGCATTAAAATAGTGAAAGGTGATCATCATAGATGGGTTAGGTAGTATGAAGAATGTTACTGATGATATCCTTTTCTACACAATCTTGTCTCCCTAGTTTTCTAAAGCCTAACATGACACACCAATCACAAGAAGAATATAAAAGGTCTACAAACTAATTTGCTATGCAATCATAAGCAAACACATAAAATCTAGCCTAGCATGTAAGAATAAGCGAAGAAACAATAACTAATCCAAAAAAAAAACTAGACATATTTTAATGAATAAATGATAGAGGACTTCACTTATCAAAACATGGAGTTAATGGTGCTACAATAGGGGTTGAGAACCCTAAAAATGGCCTAAATGACTGATAATCGTACCCTAAATAATACTTCCGAGTTCCACCTCTAAAAACCCTAAAAATGAGTTTGTATATATAGGAAAGCACCGAGACGGCGGTGGTTTATAATCCTGTTGCCGTCTCTTCGCCGAATCTTCCAAAAACACCCCTTTCTCGACTCTTGATATGGACAAAAAATAAAAACTTTACTCAAACACATGACTCGGATATGACCTTCCGTCATTATTTTATAAATGACCAAAATCATTTACAATTCAATCCCTTAGAAATATCTTTAAATTAAAACTAGACTTATATTACCTTCGAAAATGGAGGTGGCACGCCTTTTATATCCTTACGTTCATTCTATACGACATTTTCAAAACAACCAAAACCGAAAAACTTTTGATGCACTTAGCACGCCCGGTCGTGAAGTTCTGGCCATCGGCTAAAGCCTTATGAGGATTTAGCGAACGGCCCTTGCCCTTCCAGCCGCCGGCCCAAAGCCCTAGACCTATACTACTTTACCGTACTTGCATTTTACCAAAACTCGACTTTTGTGAATCGACACACTCGCTAAGAACTTCCAGAATACATTAACACGACATATTACTTCATGATCATAAATATTCATGGTCTAAATGACCTATGAACACATACCTTATGGGGTTTACCAAACATCCCGTTTTGACCCGTTTACAAATACTTTAACACACATCTATTACTAATGACCTTGACCCACTTTAACTTCAATATCAAGCTTTTACAACTATAACAAGACTATTACGACACTTCACATTTGCAAAATACTTTAACTCAACGCTTGGGGGTTCAACATTGATTCGAGCTCGGTATCTAACACTAAGCTATACATAATCCAAATTCTCTTCCTTTGCGCACTTCTAACCTTAAGCTTTAATCCAAGAACTTACCAACTTCACGCTGAACATACAAAACTTTAAACAACTAAACCGTAAGCGAAACGCTTAGTAAGTAACTAGATCAAAACATGATTATTACATCATTCATCATATTAGCGATATGAACGCTTAAAACTTTTCTAACACATATCACCAACAATTTTTATAACCAATGGCCATAATAACTTCCATAAACTATAACACATAACCATTATAAACTTAAACACATAACAATCACAAACATACCTTAATCATTGAATAATCACGAACTAACACTTGTGCAATCTCACTAGGAAAGCCTCTTATAAAACCTTATTTGCTAACCCAAGACTTTAATCCTACAACCTCATTCATAAACACATAATATGAAGACATTCATATTAATCATAGTTACTTATCTTGATTCCAAGCTAAATTAGCAATAAATCACCATCCTCTTCATTTCTTGCTTTCCTAGTCAAATAATCACTGACACGATTAACATCTCTAGTTTACATAACCAAAACCCATCTTAATTATTATATTATAATTCATGATCATAACCCAAAATCACCAATTTATCTTAAATCATTAAATTACTTTAACCCACATTCAAAAACACCTTAATTCCTGGTTTAGCACTACAATTACCCAAAACCCCCAAATTTAGGTAATTGAACCCTAACCATTAATTCTTCAATTAACTCATAATTAAAGGTTACTTACTTGTATGACCATTGCTAAGGATTAACCCTTGCATTAAAGGCTTAATTACTTCATCACTAGCTCATCAAAATTGGTCTTTCCCTCCTTTTTCTTATCTCTAAGTCGACACATCACAGGTACCATAGAGCTCTCTGGAATATTTTGGAATGTCTAGGAAATATCCAGATATGTATTGGTGTCAAGTTTGAACATTTGGCACATTAAGTCCCTCAAGTATTTGCTCTTCTAATTTGGCCACATTCTATTTTATAACTAAATTAACACTTGACCACTTTAGTCCCTTAGGTCAATTTTGCTTATAATTATGCCACATTATATTTTCTACATTATTACATATGGTCTGACTTAACCGATACGCCGTATCCATACCCATGGATACGCCATATCCATGCTAGACTTCTAATACTCCGTATTCATAATTCCGGATATGCCACATCCACTCTTATATCAATACGCCATATTTACATTTACCAATACGCCGTATTGGTTCTGCCAGCCAAATGCTTAAGTCTTTTGGCGGTCAAACTTACCTAATGGCCTTTTCGTAAGAAAATACTTAAAACTGGGTTTTGGGGTGTTACAAATCTATCCTCCTTATTTAGATTTCGTCCCTGAAATCTCTTCGTCTAATATTAACCACAATTTGGTTATACTTAACCCCTCGTTCATTTTAACACTTTTAAACCTATACTCAACTAGTTGCAACAACCTATATGATTTTGCAACTCTAGCCATGCTATAACACCTCTAATTACCCTTAACCTGTTCTACTCCTCGCTCATTTCTGTTACATTTACACTCTTTCTAATGACAAACATCACTTAGGTGACATTTACCATTTTCTATCTCGAATCAATTATAGCTACAATTTACCCTTACTCAACTCTCTTAATGACGTTAATCTACATTTTCAATCAAGGACTATACGTCCTTTGAAAAATTTATAGCATTTTGACTTTCCATGATTCAAACATTAACTAATACCTTCGTATTCTTCCATAGCCATTCTACCATTCTTATAATGCTTTTCACTTTAATACTTCATTTTCTTTACTTCTTTTTAAATAATTATCGTCAAGGGCTATAAGTCACTTGGGAAATTTAAAACTTTGACTACATAACGTCAAGCCTTGACTATTAACTTCCAAATTCACATTAGGGTGCTAATAATACTTAACATAAAATATAAAAAAAAATAAAAAAACAAACCTTAAAAAATAAAAATAAAAAAAAAAAAATAAAAAAAAAAAAAAAAAAATAAAATAACTTTAAAAAAATAAAAAAAAATAAAAAAAAAATTATAAGGCCATCATAGTCGTTACACCATGCTATAAGGCATACTACATCTTCAATTAAAAGTTTTATCCTTCGACCTATACTTTTAGGGTCTAAAACATAGGTTTCTCTTAAAGTCTCTACTAAAAGTCGCATTCAAATTCTTATTTCACCTATCTTATTTCTTACGACGTCTAACTAATTTTTTTAGACTTCTCATTTTCTACTTCTTTAATCCCTCTTATGCTATGCCGAGAACACATAAGCCCAGTCATCTATACTTTTTTTTTGGGTAAAAGGGACAATACCCCAGTAAATTATATTAATACCCAATGCCAATAAGTACAAATGGAATGTGATGATGTGTCACATTAACGTCAAGCATACAGCTTGAACTGCCATTTCGAATGACATGCATTCGAATTACAAATTCAAAGCAAATAAACACCACTAGGAAAGAACCACTAATGGTACAAAGAAAAGGAAAATACAATCATTCTAAAGTTAGTATTAGGTAAATCCAAACCTAGCATAAAGCACTCCTCTGTTGTGCGTTTGAAACGCACACGGACAAATGCTCTATACGAAACGAAGAAGAGATACACGAAACAAACCTGATCAATGGACCTCTTCGAACTTCTTGAAAAGCCACCAGTTACGCTCTTGCCATAAAATTACGTTGAAGCAGCATACAATACTTGGCATATCAACATGGAGTAGTCTAGCGCCTTGCAATACACCACAAATGATCGACAATTCATATATCTTATGAGAAACTAGACCAAGACCAGCCTTCAATTTCATACGACTCCAAACGATTTTAGCAAAAGGGACAAATAAAGGAAAAGATGTCATGTTGAATCCGGAGTAGCTTCACAAAGAGGTCATGTAGATTCCCAACACATTCGAATAGTCCCATCATACTAAACGATCCTGAGGGTTCTTGGGTTGTTTGCAATTTATGAGTTGGATAATTAACCAAATGTGAAAGCATGCCTAGAATACCCATGGCGAACCAAATCAAATCGACCCAAGGGACCTTATCAGCTCCCGGCGAATACCATCCCAACTCTGAGCAATGAAAATACTCTTTACCGTACCCATCATTGAGAGCCATTCCAGCGTATCCAACAATTATTCGAAAGAGAACCGTACATTCGTTAAGAAATTGGTATTTATCAAGGAGAACCCGAGGCCATACCCAATCACCGTCACGAATAACATCACCAACATGCGAGTATAAAGTAAGACCAGCCCTATGTATGTCTCTAGGGGACACACGAGAAGCTAAAGGCCCCTCATGACACCATTTATCAAACCAGATCGAGGTACTAGAACCATTACCTATCTTTCGCCAAATGAATTCCCGAATGGAAGGCCGAAGCTGCAAAAATATTTCGCCAACTCCATGAACAATGTTAACAAGGATGGGAACATCCCAAAAGTTGCGCCGTTAAGGCTTATACGCATGACCCATTTCAACCCACATCGTCAAGGGCTATAAGTCACTAGGAAAATTCAACACTTTGACTACATAAAGTCAAGCATTGACTATTAACTTCCAAATTCACATTATGGTGCTAATAATACTTAATGACCACCACAGTCGTTACACCATGCTATAAGGCATACTACAACCTCAATTTAAATTTTTATCCTTTGACATATACTCTTAACGTCTAAAACAAGGTTTCTCCTTAAGTCTTTACTAAAAGTCGCATTTAAATTCTTATTTCACCTATCATATTTCCTACGACGTCTAACTAATTTTTAGACTTCTCGTTTTCTACTTCTTTAATCCCTCTCATGCTATGCCGAGAACACATAAGCCCACTCATCTATACTTCTTTATTTACATTTAGAAGCGTCCCAATCAATGCAAATAAGGAAATATAAACTTATGGTTCGGTGATCCCAAATCTCTTTATTTAAATGAAGAGGCGTCCCAATCCATTTAAATAAGGAGATTACGAATAATCCTACTTATACACTTTCGACATAACATTCCTATACCTATTACCCTCTTTAACTTTCAACCTTTTTCATACTTTACATTTATCGACCACTATTTCTTTACTTTTTTCTCACGTTACATTTTTACCTCTTTTAGCCCTGGATCCAGACCATTATCACATTCCTTTGAAGGGACTTTAACCGTACCCTTGTGGTACCATTAACATTCACTTTATATTAACAAGCTTGGCCAAGCCGATGGATACCATTACATTAGGGTATCTCGAAGGATACCATCACATTCACACTGGATCCAAGCTATGTTTAAATGTATCATTCTTTATCCCTTTTTGTCATTTACATACTTTTCTAATCATATACTTTTCCATTTCTACTTTTTATTGCCTTACGTAATTCTAACTCACACTTTATCATCTTTCATTATATTATACAAGATCCAACTGATACTTGTTAATCTCATATATTACACATTCATATGTATTTCCACATTGCATTAATTGTTCTCTTGTCAACCCCACGTTTACCTCAAGATTAATTTTATACCAATACATCCTTTTAATCTATTTGACTTTTTCACGTTTATAACCTCATATTTGGTTTATTTTAAGACACACTCATTAATCCTTTTTACTCATCATACATCCCCTTCATATATCTACATGATTCAATTCATTCTTTATCAGTGATATACGTCTTGAACTTAATTATATCATACTATCACATTATTCTTTATCATGTTCTCTACATTACATGACTTATCATACTTCAATCCTTTATTAGTAATTCATATAAGCACTTACTTTCAATACATAATAATTTTCAATTAAACAACTTTTTCATAATTCAAACATTTACACGTTCACTTATCCTGATTTATATTTTAAAGTCATGTTTCATCTATCATGCAATACTAATCATTTTACTTAGCTTATACATCTCATAATATCACACCATCATACCCATTATGTGCTACTTAGACATATAAATAACTACTATAGACTTTACATCATATAACATATATTTCCGTAATTAACACTTCTCCAACAAGTGTTATACATTCTAAGTCACAATCATAATCCTCTAGTCTATGGCAAAATAACATATACCACATTTCATAATCATTCAATGTCTAAGCATTATCATTCTAATTGCCGCAAGCACTAAACTACCTTATAACTAAAGCATTCACATTCTTTATTACTTATTCTTACGGCATGCACCTTTACAAGTGGTCAAAGTTTAGGCAACCTATAGTGGAAACCTACTTATCTTAGATGGAAGCTCTGAAACCAAGTTGAAACGCCCCTTTATTGACTCTTGATTTGACCAAAAATTAAAAACTTTACTCAAACACATGACCAAGAATGACCTTCTATCATTATTTTATAAATTGAACAAAATCATTTACAATTCAGCCCTTATAAATATCTTTAAATGAAACTAGACTTAATTACCTTTGAAATGGCGGGTGGCACGCCTTCTAACTCCTTACGGTTCATTCTATATGCCATTTTCAAAAACAACAAAACCGAAAAACCTTTCTGATGCACTTAGCCGCCGGCCGAGGTTCCTAGCAGCCGGCTAAAGCCCTTATGAGGCCTTTAGCTGCCGTCCAAGTCCCTCCAGCCACCGGCCAAAGCCCTCAGACCTGCACTACTTTACCCTACTTGCCTTTTTACCCAAAACTCAACTTCTGTGACTCGACACATCGCAAGAACTTCCAGAATACATTAACACGACATATTACTTCATTATCATAAATATTCATGGTCTAAATGACCCATGAACAAATACCTTATGGGGTTTACCAAACACCTCATTTTGACCCGTTTACAAATACTTTAACACACATCTATTACTAATGACCTTGACCCACTTTAACTTCAATAAACAAGCTTTTACAACTATAACAAGACTATTACGACACTTCACATTTGCAAAATACTTTAACTCAACGCTTGGGGGTTCAACACTGATTCGAGCTCGGTATCTAACACTAAGCTCTACATAATCCAAATTCTCTTCCTTTGCGCACTTCCAACCTTAAGCTTTAATCCAAGAACTTACCAACTTCATATTCAACCTACAAAACGTTAAACAACTAAATCGTAAACAAAACGCTTAGTAAGTAACTAGATCAAAACATGATTATTACATCATTCATCATATTAGCGATATGAACACTTAAAACTTTTCTAACACATATCACCAATAGTTTTCATAACCAATGGCCATAATAACTTCCATAAACTATAACACATAACTATAATAACCTTAAGTACATAACAATCACAAACATATCTTAATCATCGAATAATCATGAACTAACACTTGTGCATTCTCACTAGGAAAGCCTCTTTTAAAACCTTATTTGCTAAGCCAAGACTTTAATCCTACAATCTCATTCATAAACACATAATATGATGACATTCATATTGATCACATATTAATCATAGTTACTTACCTTGATTCCAAGCTAAATTACCAATAAATCTCCATCCTCTTCATTGCTTGCTTTCCTAGTCAAATAATCACTGACACGATTAACATATCTAATGTACATAACCAAAACCCATCTTAATTATTATATGATCATTCATGATCATAACCAAAATCACCAATTTATCTTAAATCATTAAATTACTTTAACCCATATTAAAAAACAACTTAATTCTTGGTTTAGCACTACAATTACCCAAAAACCCCAAATTTGGGTAATTGAACCCTAAACCTTAATTATTCAATTAACTCATAATTAAAGGTTACTTACTTGAAGGATCATTGCTAAGGATTAACCCTTGAATTAGAGGCTTAATTACTTCATCACTAGCTCATTTGGCATAAAGCTCTCTGGAATATTTTGGAATGTCTAGGAAATATCCAGATATTTATTGGTGTCAAGTTTAGACATTTGGCACATTAAGTCCCTTAAGTATTTACTCTTCTAATTTG
>BQNB010058908.1:2985-37560 GCA_026074375.1 Tanacetum coccineum
TGCCGTGAGCTAGAGAGGAGGAGGGATAAGAGATTTTTGTAAACTTTTACCTTAGAAATGAAGAGTGTGTGTTCTTTCTTACTAGCTACTTTCCTTATATACAAACATTAGAGGGTATAAAAGTGGGTATTTGTTGAAGCGTAGAAAAGTTTTGGTGATTCCGGGAATACCTAAACGTAATTTATCGCGAAACGTAACGTTTTACGCAACCAATAAAAATAAAATATAAAAAGTTTATTATTACTTTCGTAAAAATAATATAATGCTCGCTTGACGAAACTTTTATTTGTTTGGTGTCCGTTTACGTTGATTGTTAATTTATAGCTTACGCGATTTAACTTAACTAATAAAATTAAAAGTAAACATGTACGAGAAAGAAAAAGAATAATTAGTGAAATATATGACGTCGTAAATGACCTGAAAATACGGAATGTTACAAAAGAAGTGCTTCCTTCTTTGAAAATATATTTCCTTGTTCACAAAGGAAATTGGAAGATCATCTAGAATAAATGATGAAGTTGTCCAAGATCAGAGACAACGGGAGATAATGATCTCCAAGATGAGAGATAAGATCAACCCAAGGAAGAAGAGGTTGAACCTAGAAGAAGCAAAAGGGCAAAAAGTCAAGAAATTGTTTGGACCCGATTTTGTTTCTTTTATGGTAGGAAATGAACCTACTTCTTATCGAGAAGAGGTAACTTCCTCGGAATGGCTCAATGGAAAGAAGCCAATAAAAGCGAAATAGATTCTATTATACAAAACATACTTGGAAGCTCGTGGTTTTACTTTCCCGTTGTAAACCACTAGGCTACAAATGGATCTTCAAGAAGAAGATGAAAGTCGATGGTACCATTGCCAAGCACAAAGCAAGATTAGTAATCAAAGAATTTAGACAACGAGAATGTCTAGATTACTTTGATACTTATTCTCCTGTTACGCAAATAACCTCGACTAGAATGGTACTTGCTGTTGCCGCATTAAGGAATTTGGAAGTTCACCTAATGGATGTGAAACTGACATTTCTAAATGGAGATTTAGAAGAAAAAATATATATGAACCAACCACATGGTTTCATAGCTCATGGATTAGAGAGCAAAGTTTACAGGCTTGTTAAATCATTATATGACTTAAAGAAAGCTCCAAAATAAGGACATCAAATTTCACCATATCATGTAAGAATGTGGATTCGAAATTAATAGATGTATATGTGTACTCCTGTGTTTATACATAGATGGTATAATTATCACTAGAAGTGATAAGAAGATAAACAAATCCACTAATGGTATGTTGGAGTCAATATTTGACATGAACTTCATTAGTTGTTGGATATGGTTATTGGATGTGAACCAATATGGATTTGTGTTAAGTCAAAAACATTGTAAGGATAATATTCTTGAGAGGTTCACCGTGGGGGTTCTGGCCTAGCTAGAATTCAATGACATCTTTTAATCTAAAGGTGTTGCCCATTTTGAATACTAAAAGAGTATTGGGCATTTTATGTGTCTAATGACGTGCGTCTGACTTGATTTAGAACTTATTGTCAAGTTAAGTAAATATACCAGTAATTCAAGTGGGGACCATTTGAATAAGTATTACATGAGTACTATGATTGCATTATGGAAGATATCCGGCTGCTATCAAAAGATAGAGCAATGAAAACACGGATTTTGATCCACTAAAGCGGATGTATTTACGCTAAGTGGAAAGCTATGTCTTAGAAATCTTGAATGTATTTTAAACAGACACTTATAGCTAAATCTATGATGATATCCAAATTTATCAGTCAAGATAAATTTATGGAATATGCGGGATATTTACGTTAATTCGTAAAGGACATACCAAGATGGCGTAAACCGGTAACGGCCATGTTTATAAAGTGTGATAGTCAATTGAATTTTGACAGAGCTCATATCACAATGTAAAACGGTAAGTCGAGACATATTCATCATAGACGGTGATTGGTGCGACAACTACTCTCAAACAAAGTTATCACAATTGACTACGTAAAGTCAATGGATAACATCGCGGATCCGCTTGCGAAAGGCTTAAGCAGAGAGTTAGTTAGAGAGTCGTCTAAAGGAATGAGACTAAAGCCCTTAAAGGAATGAGTTTCTATGAAGGAAAACCTAACCCAGTTGACTGGAGATCCCAAGATCTAGGTTCAATAGGACAACCTAATCATAGAAATGTGGGGGAAGTCACGTCAATGTGGGGGAGTTACTTATCTTGTAACCTCCTAGCCCATTCCTATAACAATGTGACTTGTTGAGAGGTCAAACATATGGCTTTAATGGTTCAGGATGAAATCATAAAGCATAAAGATTCAAGATGAAATCTGAAAGTATATGTTTCTAATGATTCAAGATGAAATCACCTATGTGAGAGAGAAGTGGGGTCGCTTCGAAGGGAATTGTGGGGGCGCAATTCCTAAGAGCTCTTGCAGAACCAGGCTAGTGCTCATGACCATAACGAGCACGACTATGAGGACTTGACAATGTCAGGGAGAGTCGTGTGTGAGTGTGTATTGTCGTCTACGTAAACAGAGGCTGAGTTCAAGGACATCGCGTCTACTCAGATCTAGGAGGCTAAGTGCATCTCACAAGGGAAGGTTCAAAGGGTCACACCTACCTATCCTATGCAGGACTCAACCGCAGAAATTTCGCCGAAAATTTCGAGTGTTTTCGACCGATTTCCATTCATGTGGGGGATTGTTGGAAAATTTTAGTGGAAAATGTGTTTTCACTAACTTTGGACATAGATAATTATTAGTAAATATAATTATTAAATGTAAGGCCAGGTCGAGCCAGTATATGTCCAAAATAGAGTTAGTGTGAATGAGATATCGAGTCTCAAAGAAGGTATTTGGAATGGAGGAAAAATGATTAAATGTCAGTTATGAGTTTTGTTTGGAAACTGACAATTGAATTGGCTGTTATTATTTGTTTCAAAGGTTTATAACTGTAAATTAATAGGTCATTAATTGACAATTTAATTGGCGGTTATTATTTGACTCAAAGGTTTATAACAGAAAATTAATGAATCATTATTAAGGCATTAATTGACATTGATTGCACCATTACACCATATGCATATGAATGTGTATAAATAGATGACAATCTCAACCATTCCAAGATACAAGAAAAACACACAAGAGAGAAAAGCTCCATTAACAAGTTTTCCAGCAGTCTTTTCGATCAGAAACACTCTGTTTTCCGTGATATTTCAAGCAAGTATGTTAGGTCCGGCTGTATAACAGTTTTGAACGTTGTACCCTGAGAAACAGACGGCGAATCTGTTTTAAGGGAAGCGTGTCCAACACGTGCCTAGTTCCACGACCTTTTACTGTTTTTTTATTTATCGTTCATATTGTCTGTCTTCTGCTTCTACTCAATTATGTCTGTTTTATTTTCTGTTGTTTAATTTCTGTTAATTATTATTAATTATAATCTGATTTTATTTTAATAAAAGTGTACATGTTTCCCTACAATAACAATTGCAGACTTTGCCTTGCGATGATCATCAGATAACTTATAAGTTATCAATGAGTCGGTGTTCAAAACGACAAAGCGTGATGTCACACCTTTAGGCATGATTTCCGTTATATATTTAATCTCTTTTTATATTTGTGATATTATGATGCTAACATTATTTACTTCATATCACTATATCAGTGAAAAGAAAAAGGTGAAGTATCATGATTTGAGTATAGAGAAGGAAAAGGTGATCGTCTTATTTTAAGTAATGTCATTGACTTACAAAATTTTATGTAAATAACTAATGACAATATGTAAACTTAACGATTCAAACAAGAAGACTTGAGACGTTTGTTAGGTAAAACTGAAACAATGATATAGAAGGTGAGAAAGATAGGTTTGGTGTATCGAGAGGTGAGTTTGATTTCAAAAGCGTGAACTTTCACAATGCAAAGAAGGACATGGCGAGCTTCTAGCTAAGAAAGCAAGGTAAGTTCATTACTATATATTTTTTTTCAGATCTTTTTATGTATTTGTGAGACACTAAAAGAAATAGTCACATGTGAGCCGACAATCGTTAAGGATGTTTTAGAACAACTCGAGTTGTTACAGCAGCAAGGCAAACGGCTCGAGGAGAGAGCAACCGAGTTAAAGGTGGGTGAATACTTTGCTATATTTCACAGATATGTGTTTTGTAAACCTGTTTCTAATTATGCTCTTAAACATGTAGCATAAAAAAGATAGATTTGGAGGAAGGTCCAAAAGTGTGCAACGCTCTAATGGGTAAGCTATTGGTGGGATGAGATAACCCAAAAGGTTTTATGTTTGAATTTTTTGTTGGTAAATTTGTATTTTGTTTACTTTTAGAGTCAGTTACAACCTAACCGTTGATGATTTATTGCCTCGTGTTGATGCAAAACTTTAAAGTACGGCCAAATGCATCCAACATCTTAGTGGGTTTACTAGTAGTGTTTAGAGGTGCAAATGTGTGTACTAGAAGGCTAAGTTGTTGCACTCATTATTGCTAGGATTGTCTCTTCAAAAAGAAAGAGAAGCTAAAGTGTATCTGCTTGATTTGGTTAGGTTTTCTCTCTTTGATCTAAATTGCGTATTTAAACATCTTTGGGACTTGAAATTTGATACATATTTAAAAGATAAAACATCTCCAACTCCAGACTCACACGGTATTTGAATCTCAATCACCATTAGCATCTTTTCCTCATTCGGGTCTTAAAGAGAGATTTAGAGCTATGATTAGTGAACTATTTCCCAAGTCACAATTCATTGTGAAGGCTCTCTTTGAAGAATCACTAAACAATGTTGATGCAACCTTTCTCACCCAACCAAAGTCGAACCGTTGTTAAAAGGCTTATGAAGCATTAATCGAAGGTCTTTGTTACATGGTGTTTTTTTGGCTTATATGATGAGTATTTATTGTTACTTGGTTAAGCATGTGAGGTTTTATTGTTACATTTGTTGATGTGATACTTGGTTGGGCGTGTGAGGTTTTATTGTTACTTTTCTATAAATCTTGGAGCCAAAAAGGTTTTATTGTTACTTTTGTGTATACGTGAGATGCCTAACCAAGTATCACATCAACAAAAGTAAGAATAAAACCTGAGATGCCTAACCATGTAACAATAAAATATATCATATGAGCAAAAAAACACTATGTAACGAAAACCTTCGATTACTGTTTCATAAGCCTTCTAATAACAATTGTTAGCTTTAGTTGGGTGAGAAAGGTTGCATCAGCATTGTTTAGTGATTCTTTAAAGAGAGTCGGCACAATGAATTGTGACTTGGGAAATAGTTCACTCATCGTAGCTCTAAATCTCTCTTTAAGACCCCATTCAGGAAAAGACGTGGATGGTGATTTAGATTCAAACACCGTGTGAGGTTGTTTTTAAGATAGTTGGAGATGTTTTTATCTTTTAAATATATATCATATGTATGATATTTATGTCTTGGATGTTCATATACATAGATAATAAACAAGCAAGACAAAGTGGGGTTTAGATAAAGAGAAAAAAAAACTATTTAAATCAACCAGAAACAATTTAGCTTCTCTTTCTTTTTGAGACAGTCCCGGTAATAATGAGAGCGCAAAGCATCAACCGAGCCTTCTACATGCATTTAGGACAGTGATTGTCTATCTGCACCTCTAAACACTACTACTTGTAAACCCTATAACATGTTAGAGGCATTTGGTCATACTTCAAGTTTTGCATCTACCCCGGGCAATAAAGCAACAATACGTTGAAACTGACACTAAAAGAAAACAAAATACAAAATTATCAAAAAAATAGTTCAAACATGAAACCTTTCGGTTATCTCATGCAACCAACACCTTACCCATTTAGAGCGTTTCACACATTTGGAACTTCCTCCAAATCTATCTTTTTTTTTCTAGCCTCTCGGGATTTACATTCATGCCAAGATTCCCATTTATACGATCTACCTCGTCGTGAAGATGAGTGCTACCAATCGTAAGAGATTTTGTGATTGGTAGCGGTACCGGATCTATCTTCGTGCGAGATCTATCTTCAGGACAAGGTAGATCATATAGATGGTAAACTTGGCACGAATGTAAATCCCGAGATTAGAGATTTGTTAGAGGTAAAAAAATGTATGATTGGTGCAAGGAAAATGTCAAATTACTTAGACTCGAAAGATAAGATGCTGCATATAGTATTGCTACCGTCTTCTTTTGTTATCCGCACATACGGATTTTTGACATTAAGTTGTTGTGAATGGATTAGATGGTTCACGCCTTCTTCTGTTACGGCTGATTCATTGACCTTGTTCGGTGTTAAGACCAATCTGCAACATAACAGAAACAAAACATGAGCTAGTGTCACTAACATTATAGCATGTCATGTTCTGGTTAAACACATATGTGAAGCAAGTGTTTGCAAGTCATACTAATAGTGCTTAAGGAAAAATTTGGAGTGGGTTTACTTGAGACACCTACAAGTATGATGCAGAGCTTGTACTTTCTATCAATCTCCACATACAAACACTTTAGCTAATGAAAAATTTGTCAAAAATTTGAATTAACTTACTTTATGCATTATATAATTTGTAACACCAACGATTTCATATTAGGGAGGTGATTTGCGCACCATGTTTTTTTTGCCATACACCATTAAATACACTAGTAATGCACACAGTACAACACTAGTGATGCATGATTAGTAGTGTATGACAAAAAAAAACATGTTGCACAAATCACCTCCTTTCATATTATATGGGAACATGTACTGCTCTTTAATAATTGACCAGAGTCAAAGTGAGGTATTTGTTGTTAATTGGTCAATGTTTATACTTTACCCTATTATTTCACACTTTTATCAATGATATTCCAGTGATAAATACAGAAATCGCTAACCCACAAACAAAAACTATGATGTTTACATAAATAAATTACGTAGTACATTAAGATGCAAACAAATTGACAGAAACTGACCTGTATTGTTGTTGTAGAGCAGATCTAGGGTTAACAAGACTGGGTTTTAAATTTAACACTATCTTGTTGAAGTTTTAAGCGAAAATTACCAAATAAACCATTTTGAAATCGACTTTTCTTGCTTCAACCCTGACAAAAACATTTTTCCAAACCAACCATTCGTTTGGTAACTGCAAATTAATGTGTCCTTAATTGACAATTGAATTGGCTGTTATTATTTGTTTCAAAGGTTTATAACTGTAAATTAATGGGTCATTAATTGACAATTTAATTGGCGGTTATTATTTGACTCAAAGGTTTATAACAGAAAATTAATGAATCATTATTAAGGCATTAATTGACATTGATTGCACCATTACACCATATGCATATGAATGTGTATAAATAGATGGCAATCTCAACTATTCCAATATACAACAAGGAAAAACACACAAGAGAGAAAATCTCCATTAACAAGTTTTCCAACACTCTTGTCGATCAGAAGTACTCTGTTTTTCGTGATATTTCAGGCAAGTATGTCAGGTCCGGCTGTACAACAGCTTTGTCGTTGTTCCCTGGGGAACAACAGACGGCGAATCTGTTTTATGGGAATCGTGTTCAACACGAGATCGTTCTTTTAACTGCGTATGTTATCTGGTTTTTCTTTCGTTATTTACTTTTTAATTAGTAGATCTTCGCCATTAAGTATGCAGGTTTCCCAACAGTCTTAAAACAGATTCTGTTTACACAGAATTAAAACGTTTTTAATTGGATTTAATATTGTTAACAAGTTTTCTTATAAACTATTTCTGTCGAAACCTTGATAGAGTTTCGTTGGAAATCAGTTTTACATAACAGATTTAATTGCAGTTTTATAGATCGTTAATAATTTTCGAATCAGTTTGCGTATTTAAACCAAGCTTTGATTTAATATAAACTGGTCTATTTTATTCATTGAAACCAAGACTGAGTTTCTTTGAAGCAGATCCGGTACAAGCGGATACCGAGTGATTACAGTTTGTTTAACTGTTTGTGTTAATATTTCAGAATGACTAACACTCAAACTCCTCCAACTGTTGTGAACACAACCGGTGCGCCGGTTACCAACGCAGTGGCTAATCATGCTGAGAAACCAGAAAAATTCAATGGTCAGAATTTATAGAGGTTGGCAACAGAAAGATGTTCTTCTATCTCACACCTTGGCCTTGCGCGGTTCTTAGAAGAAATTGCACCTCAGTTGAACACATCCTAACCGAAGGTCAATCCTCTAATGCACAGGCTGTGCAAGCTGTGGAAGCATGGAAACATTCAGACTTTTTGTGTCACAATTATGTTCTGAATGGTTTGATAGATCCTTTGTATAATGTGTACTGCAAGACCACGACTGCCAAAGAATTATGGGAGTCATTGGAACGCAAGTACAAGACAGAAGATGCTGGTACAAAGAAATTCGTGGTAGCTCGGTTTTTGGATTACAAGATGGTTGATTCAAAGAGCGTGGTCAGTCAGGTTCAAGATCTGCAAGTTTTGCTGCACGATATTCATGCTGAGGGGAAATGGGCTTTGAGTGAAACTTTTAAAGTTGTGCTTTTATTTAAAAAGTTACCTCCAAGTGGTGTAGAATTTAAAAAAACTACTTGAAGCATAAGCGAAAGGAGATGAGTGTTGAAGACTTGGTTGTTCGTCTTCGTATTGTAGAGGGACAACTAAGCTGGTCGAACGGACTCTTATACAATTAATCCTCTACCCTCTTTTAAACTTAACCCTGTTAGTCCTTTAAGGACTAACGATGCAAACACAAATATAACTTCAAGGACCAAAGTTGTATTGCCACAAGGACGATCGCTGTAATATCAAGTTACAAGATGAGGGGCCATTTGTGCCAAAGTTCTAAACTTTCACCCTGCAATCAAAACACTGTGCATCATCCTAAATTTCCCGCCCCACCTCCATTTTTACTATTACACTTACCCCGAGGTTAGACCCACTTAAACCCACATTCTAGAAGCTAAAAGGAATGCAAGGGATGACGTTTTAGGCCTTGACACGTTGGCAATCCAAGGTAATCATTGGGGTTGTGATGGATTTAAAGAAGCACAAGATGATTTAAAGGGCCAAGATTGAAGCTACTTTTCCTCTCACACAAGAAAACCAAGCCAAGGGTCTAGGTCCTTCTATCCGGCCTATAAATAGAGGGCTTAACCCTTGTAGTGAGGATCGGTTTTAGTTTTTCTAAGTTTTTAGTCTCTTTTAATGTAATTTTTATTTAAGTTTTAAAGCTATTTGTATTTCCTTTCCTTTGTAAAAGTTTAAGTTTTTAATGAAATTTTGAGGTTTGTGTTTTTAAGATACTGTGTTTGATCATTTTATATAAGTTGTCAAGCCTTGAAAAGCTATGAAGCAGCTTATAGATCTCACCTAGAAGCTTCACTAAGCTTTTGGTTTCTTGAATCAAGCCTTGGTTTACTGTTTTATCACTTTTATTAACTGTTTTAATCATAGAAATCTAAAAAAATACCAAAAAAAAAAATATAAAGAAGATCTCATGGAGCATGGTGTATTTTGGATGGCCATGGGTTAGTGCTTATGTGGATAAGCTATAGGATGTTTATGAACTGATTTGGGTACTTTAGTCATTCACAAAAGCTTGGACTTTTGTAAGTCTTCTTTTATCCATTTTTAGCTTATTTACTATAGAACTGCTTATTTGTGCTTATTGATTGTTCTTATTTGCTTATCTATGCTTATTAATGATATTTAGACTTAAAAACACCTAGCTTATAGTTTGAAAATTAGTTGTGCAAGTTTTTCTTAAATCTGTCTTAAAGTAGCTTAAAATTTGCATAATCTTTAATATAGTTGTTTTTGCTGATTTAAGTGTTATAAGTTGATCATTGTGTTTGTTATAAGTTGTTAAAGATCTGGTCTTAAGAGTTTGTTCATTAAAAATCAAGGAATCAAGTTAAAATTGGCAAATCTGTTTTTAAAGGAGTGTTTGGTTTAACTATGAAAAAGGGTTAAAATGGGTCATATTGAGTTATGCCTTTTGGGTTATGATAGTTTAGCTTGAAATCATCATAAGAGTCAGCTGTTAAGAGTTTTTAAGCATTAAATTTCAAATTCTTAGTTTATAAAAGTTGTTATTTGAATCTGTCAAAGTTTTGACAGATTATGGTGTTCTTATTGTTTGATTTGTGATTTATAAGTTTGAATGCAAGGTTTGTGTTTGATTTAGTCTTAAAACAAGTTAGAAACCAAAGTTGTAGACTCTGCAAGTTTTGTTTAGATTTTTACAAAATCTGTCAAAAAGTGGCTAAGTAACCTTCTTGTTTTAAAATAAGCTTTTTCAACTTAATTTTCTGGCTTATCCTTTAGTTCAAACTAAGTATTGATTGTTGATATGAGTTCTTGGAAGGCCAAATTTTATCTGTTTTGAGGTTAAAAGTTCACAAGGTTCTATTTGGTTGCTTATTTTTAAGCTCATAAGTTGTCCTTTTGGCTGTTTGGACTCAAGAATTGCCCCACTGGCTCAATTGCTTATTTAAGCTTATCTGCTTATTGCCCTTGCTTATTTAGATGTATTTCAGCTTATTAGGTTAGGTTTAATCAAATTTAGTTTATTTCACTTAGTTTAGGCCTTATTTGAGCTTATGGCTTACTTTAGTTAAAAATTTCTAGTTTTAGAGTTTTTTTAGTTAATCTGTCATTTAAGCTAGTTCCAGCTTATTCTAGTTGCTTATTTTTGTCCCTTAGAGCTTTTTAGATATAAACTTTCATCTGTCTTTGCTTATTTTGCCTTTTTATTAGCTTATTTAGTGTAAAAAAGCCAAATCAGTTAACCATTTAGCTTTTTAGTTAAGTTAAGCATTTTGTCACTTTACTTAGCTTATTTCGTGCTTATTTTTTATTTATAAAAAAGTGCTTTTGTAAAAATTGCTTATTTAGTGTTTTTCTAAAAAGTTGTAAAAAAAATGGAAAACAAAAACGTTTGGGATTAGGGGAAGTCCCAGGTGAGCAAGACTCGAACCCGGGACCTCTAACCTTATCACCAAACATTTTAACACCAACACCCTCTACCACTAGCGCCATTGGGTTTTTTTTCGTTTATCTTTGCACTATCTATTTACTTATACACGTTTTCACTTCTTTTAGATATAAGCACTTCGCAGCTTATTTTAGGTTTTTCTTAGCTTATTCGATAAGCTGGCTTAACCAGCTTATTTTCCCCAGGAACTTTACAACTTTTAGGACTTTTCTGCAATTTTTCATATTTTTCCAACTTTATTTGTTATTTTTCGAAGTTTGGAATTTTAGAAAATCATTTAAAAATAGTAAATTAATTCAGAAAATTACAAAAAAGTAGGTTTTAGTTTTAGAATAAATAGTTTTAGATTTACAAAGTTTAAAATCTTTTTCATCATTTTTAGATTTTAAATTTCATTTTTAGCTTTTTAAATTAATTTTAAGAAATAGTTTAATTATAAAAAGTAGTGAAAAATATTTTTCTTAGTTTTTATCACATTTTAGACTTTTCTAGGGTAGAAAATCATTTTTTGGAATTTTCAAGAATTAATTTGTCATTTTCTAGAATTTTAAATAGATTAAATAGGTTTTAATTCATAAAAATTTATTAAAAAGCCAAAAAAAATATAAATCTTTCTTAGAATTTTCTTTTGTCATTTTTAGGGTTTACATTCAAAAATTTCTTGTGTAGGGTTAAAATTTGAATTAGTGATAATTCAGACGCGTTTTTAGATTCCCGATTTGCATTTTTAGTTAAAATTTGTTTTCCCTTAATTGTTTTTAAGTGATTGCCTTAATTTTTCCGTACTTTTAGATAACCAATCATAATCTTGTTCAATTCAAGCATCGATTCTCAAAACGCCTCTCGACTTTCAATTGCATTCCTCGTTGGGGATAACGACCCGGGAATCATACTCCCGGTTTACTATAATTGAGATTTTTTGATTCTTATCCTTGTTATATATTTATATATTTATAAGTATTTTATATATTTATATTTATATATATATTATAAAGGGTAAGCTTCAAACCAATCAGTTGTCTAAAGGAATGGGACTAAAGCCCTTGAAGGAATGAGTTTCTATGAAGGAAAACCTAACCCGTGACTGGAATAGATCCAAGATCTGGGTTCAATAGGACAACCTAATCATAGAAATGTGGGGGAAGTCACGTTAATGTAGGGGAGTTACTTAATATAGTAACTTCTTAGTCCATTCCTATAACAATGTGACTAGTTGAGAGGTTAAACATATGGCTTAATGATTCAAGATGAAATCATAAAGCATAATGATTCAAGTTGAAATCTCAAAACATATGTTTTTAATGATTCAGGATGAAATCACCTATATGAGAGAGAAGTGGTCACTTCGAAGGGAATTGTGGGGGGCGCAATTCCTAAGAGCTCTTGCAAAACCAGGCTAGTGTTCATGACCATAACGAGTACGACTATGAGGACTTGACAAGGTCAGGGAGACTTCTTGTGTGAGTGTGTATTGTCGTTACGTAACAGATGTTGAGTTAAGGACATAGAGCTTTCTACTCGAAATTAGGAGACTAAGTGCATCTCACAAAGGAAGGTTCAAAGGGTTACACCTACCTATCCTATGCAGGACTTAACCGCAGAAATTTCACCGAATCTATCATGTGTTTTTGACTGATCTCCATTCATGTGAGGGATTGTTGGAAAAATTGTTTTGCAAAATGTTTTTTTGCAAACTTTGGACAGTATTTAATGTATGTATATGTTACATATATTTGTGTTGGTTGGTAGCTTTGCGTTCTCCTTGAAGAGAGCTTCACAACGAGCTAAAGTATGTCCAAATTAGAGTAGATATGAATGAGATATCGTGTCTCAAAGTGAGGCACAAAATCCAGAAACTATATGTATCCCACATTGCCCGAAGAGTGAAGTGGGAATGTGTTTATATAGGAATCTTGATATTTGCTATCAAATTCCTTTAGGTTGGTTATGCTCCCACACCTATGTGTGCGCGCACAGGGGGTGCAGATTTCAGGATTTTTAGGCCAAAATGAGTTCGAAGCTTCTGAACTCGTCGCCCGACCTGCGGACACGAATGCAGCTCTGAAAGCTCGCCTATGCGGGTATCTTTTTGCTGCTGATTTCGTTTCCTTAATTAATAAAGTTTCCAGATTTTGCATTCATTTATTTTTAGAACTGATTATAAACTTTAAGGAAAAGTTTACAAAATCGGTTTAAATAAATGGAATATATTCGACTGATTTAAACTTTTAAGATAAGTTACAGAATCAGTTTAAGTGGATATGATTATATCAAAATCGGTTTAATTTTATGAGTGATTCTGTCTTGGTGACCAAGACAAGTTTTCACTATAAATTAAACTTTTCTCATTCAGTTTTGACACACAGCAAAAACGCAAACTCCAATTACCATTCGATTTCCGGCAAGCCTTTCGATCAGAAACGCAAGATACTTCCGTGATTTTTCAGGCAAGTTTGTCAGGTCCGGCTGTACAACAGCTTTGTACGTTGTACCCTGGGAAACAAACGACGAATCTGTTTTAAGGGAATCGTGTTAAACACGAGCCTCGTACCACGACCTTTTACTGCTTTATTTTAATTATCGTTCATAGTGTCTGTCTTCTGCTTCTACCCCATTCTGTCTGTTATTTAAATTTCTGTATTTTATTTTCTGTTAATTTAATTTATTGTAATATAATTCAATTTTATTAATAAAGGTGTTGCAGTTTCCCTACAATCTTAAAACACTTTATAAGCCAAACAATAATCTTGGAATGGTTCAATTTATCTATATCTATTGCCATTTCACACTTTTTCGAAACTCATATTCATTGTGATTCATGAGTGCATTTTAAATGCACTCTAAAATTTATGTTTTTTGTTCCATACTTTCAATTATTAGTTTTATAATAAAAACTAAAATAAAAAAGTTAAAAAGTTAAAAATAAAAACAAAGATGGTGTCGATATCAATCCGACCATGGCCTTCTAGTTAGGGTTGAAATGAATCCATCCACTTGTTTGATATGTGAGATTATTTGAGTTTACTTGAGTCATGATATGATTGTACCTTTGATTCTATTTACATTGTACCTAATTTATGACGAGAAACATGTGGATTGTGGAGACACTTCATAAATCACATTTACAAATAAAAATAAACCCAAATTAATAATCAAACTTTTTCACTTTACAACAATACCTTGTAGTTAGTTATTTTATGAATAAAGTGAAATACCTTTTTATAGTTAACTTTGGCAAAGTAATGACGAATATGTACACTTTGCATGTTAGATTGTCATGTTGGATTATTACCCAAGCTTCATTAAATAATTATTCCTCGACCCACATCATTTATTGAATACTTTTTTATTGAAACATAAGTTGTGAATTATAAAACTTACCGAAAAATCCAAAACAAGTTATAAATTATGAACTTTGATACGCGTTACAACATTCAAAACCATTATTTAAATACAATACAGTGAACTAAACAAAGTTGTGGTTCCGTCTCGAATCCCCTAAAATACAATTACATAACGTGTTTGGTTGGTAAAAAAGCAAAAGACATTGCATTAGAAATACTGAGAAAAGGTGGTTGATTTACATATTGCCTCTTCTCAATTGTATTTACAACTTTATTGAGTTGGACAAATATAAGGCAAGTGGGACATTGCATTAGGGTTTCCTATTGCATTATAAGGTTACAACTTTTTTGAATGTTGATTTACATATTGCCTCTTCTCAATTAATAATGCAATGTCCCACTAGCCTTATACTGAGAAGAGGCAATATTTGTCCCACTCCGGCCACTACAATTGTAGGCGAAATACTAGGAAACCCTAGTACTAGACCCCCTATAAATAGGGGTCTCTAACACACCAAAAGGTACAACTCTCTGACTCCTCCAAATACACACACATACTTCTGACATGATTTCTTACTCTCGCGCCGGGGTCTAATTGTGGGGTCCACCCCCACGGTAAGGCTAACAGTTTATTTTCATTGTGCAGGAAATCATCCCAATCACTTTGTTTAGTACAAGGTTTAGCCCGAAGTAAGCTCGAAGGTTTAGCCCAACAAGCAATCTTAGCCCATCTTATACCCTGTGACATATTTTATAGTAACAAGCTGGCGCCATCTGTGGGACACGTACACAACTATGTTTCCTAAAATACTTACCATGAGTGGACTAGTGGAGCTCAATTTCACCCACCCACGTCCGCCGTGCGAAACACAGTGGGAAGAGAGAAAGAGCAAACCTCAAAAAATCCCGATAGGCCTGCGTCTGATGCAGCTCTTCGGGAATACTGTGATAATCATTATCATCAGTTGTTGCCAATAATAGCTGAAAAAGTTCACAATGAGAAAGTGCAACAAGAAAAACTGAAAGAAGTAAAAGCTTGACTTAACTTCAAAGGGTGTTCAGGAAGAAATTCAAAGATCCAAGAAACGTCGCAATACTCTAAATCCAGAACACCAAACAAAAGAGGAGATCTAAGAAGAAGGTTAAAGCCTAGACGCTCCCGCAGCACGTCTAGATGTCCGGAACCAACCCGTGTCTTCTCTAGGATATGATGAGATAGATCTGCATCACCTAGACGCAGAAAAGGAGATAAAAGAAGAAGGGAAGGAGACGTGTTCCATAGGCTGGGGGTAGAGGAAGAAGTGTGACACACTCAGAAAGCCGCTACCAGGGTTCCCGTCCACAAAGAGCTTAGCCGCTCTCAGAAAGTGAAGACAGTGAAGGGGCACATTGGAAGTCAAAGTCGAGAAAACAAAAGTCAAACATCGAAGAGGAAGATCTATCTCAACCGTGGACATGCGAGGAAGCATTTCCATTCACCTCTCGAATCCGCTACTTTGAACTCCCAAAAAAGAGCTGAATGCCAAACAACGTCAAAACATATGACGGAAGTGATGATCCAGAAGATCACTTGAAAATCTTCCAAGCAGCTACAAAAGTAGAGCGTTGGGTAATGCCGACATACACTCACTGGGTCCGCCAGGGTATGGTTTGAAGACCTACCTCCGGAGTCCATATATAGCTATGATGATTTGAAAAAGGCATTCCTAGCGAACTACATTCAACAAAAGAAGTGCATCAAGGATCCGGTAGAGATCCACCACATCAAGCAGAGAGAAGGGGAGTCCACAAAAGATTTCATGCAAAGGTTTAAAGCTGAAAGTAGGCATGTTAAAGGAGCCCCAGAATGCATGAGAATCTTCGAATTCATGCACGGAATCACCAACCCCGAGCTCATCAAACTCCTGCATGACAACATCCCAAAGTTAGTAGACGAGATGATGAGAATAACCACATCCTTCCTCCGAGGAGAGGTAGCGGCCTTTAATCAAGCACGAAAGAAAGCACCTCTGACATGGAAGCAGCAGGAAGTAGGGAGAAAACAAAATTTTGATAGAAGGGAAGATTTTAGGAATCAATAAAGATCAGAGAGGAGACGTGACAAATTCACACTTCTCATGAAATCCCCAAAAGAAATCTTGGCTATAGATAAAGGCAAATTCAAAGCTCCGCCACCAATGACTAATCCTGTGGAAAAAAGAAACAGTAATAAGTTCTATGAATTTCATAGAGAAGTAGGGCATAATACTGATGAGTGCATGCATCTAAAAAGGCAAATTGAGGAATTAATAAAGAATGGAAAATTTTCGCACCTGATCAAAGAGCTTAAACAAGGTAGCGGAAAGGATCAGCCAAAGATAGCAAAAAAGGGGGAAACATCCCGAAAAGACAAGCCTCTGGCAATCTTGATGGTTCAGCCGTGGCAAAGAGTCGCCAGGCAGAATATTACATAAAGCTTCTCCCCTAGTCCAGAAATTTCGTTCCCACCATTAGGAGATGAAGATGGGACAGAAGTCCCTATGATCATTGAGTCAGAAATAGGAGGACACTTCATACATCGAATATATGTATATCGAGGATCGGCTTCAGAGATACTATATGAACACTACTTCAATAGACTCCATCTGGAAGTGAAAATTCAAATGATTCCAGCTACCGCACCCCTCATTGGCTTTAGTGGAGAAATCATATGGCCAATGGGACAAATACTGCTGCGAGTAAAAATAGGAGATGTGGATCATTTCACCTCTACATGGATGAATTTTATGGTAGTAACATCACCGTCTCCATACAATAGGACCATAGGAAGGCCAGGAGTGAGGAAGATTCAAGCAGTCCCGTCAACAGCTCACGGAATGCTAAAATTCCCAGTCCCAGGAGGGATACTCACTCTTCGGAGCAACAGGATAATCCCACTTGAATGCACAATGGTCTCCGGACCTGAAGCACGGCCTTCCGATATCATTCAGGCAGTAGAGGAAAGAATAAAAGTGGTCATTCATCCAGAACACCCATAAAAAACAATTGAAATAGGCTCCACTCTAACAGAGGAAGGACGGAAGGCATTATGTGACTGACTTAGGCGCAACCTTGACGTATTTGCTTGGAAACCAGCAGATATGACAGCGGTTCCGCGACACATAGCGGAACACAGACTAAATGTGCGTGAAGGATGCTCACCAGTAAGACAAAAGAAAAGAAGCCAGGCACCAGAAAGAAACAAAGCAATACAAGAGGAGGTGGAAAAACTGGTGGACGTCGAAATAATGAAAGAAGTGCATTATCACAGTTGGTTATCAAATCCAGTAATGGTGAAAAAACATGATGACAGCTGGAGGATGTGCGTAGATTTCAATGACCTAAACAAGGCATGCCCTAAAGACGGTTATCCGCTACTGGAAATAGACTGGAAGGTGGAATCCCTCTGCGGATACCCTTTTAAGTGCTTTCTAGACGCATATAAAGGGTATCACCAAATAAAAATGGCTAAGAAAGATGAAGAGAAAAAAACATTCATTACAAGCCAAGGAGTATTCTGCTATTCTAAAATGTCATTCGGCTTAAAGAATGCCGGAGCAACTTACCAGCGTCTAGTAGATAAGGTATTTCAAAAGCAAATTGGCAAAAACTTGGAAGTATATATGGACGACTTGGTGATCAAAAGTCGCACAGAGCATGAAATAATAAGAGATATGGAAAAGACATTCAAAACCCCGAGGGAAATAAACATGAAGCCAAACCCAAAGAAATGCACCTTCGGAATAGAGGAAGGCACGTTCCTAGGATACAAAGTGAATACTGAGGGAATAATGGTATGTCCGGACAAAGTAAGAGCTGTTTTAAACCTGCCATCCCCAAAGTGTATAAAAGACGTACAAAAGTTGAATGGAAAGCTAGCAAGTCTAAACAGATTCCTTTCCAAATCAGCAGAAAAGTCACTACCGTTCTTCAAAACTTTATAGAAATGTACAAAGAAGAGTGATTTCCAATGGACTGCAGAAGCTGAGGCTGCATTCAAAGAAATGAAAAAATTGATCACATAACTCCTAACATTAACTGCACCAATGGAGAAAGAAGAATTGATTATGTACCTTGCGGCCGTACGAGAGGCCGTAAGTGCAGTTCTAATGACGAAAAGGGAGGCAAAACAAATGCCAGTCTACTTTGTTAGCCGCACCCTACAAGGTCCAGAGATAAATTACACATCAATGGAAAAGTTGGTGGTAGCTTTAGTACATGCAAGCAAACGGCTAAAAAGATACTTCCAGGATCATACAATCATTATCATCACGTACCAGCCAATCAAACAGATACTGCCAAGACCAGAGGTCGTAGGAAGGCTGCAGAAATGGAGTATCGAGCTAGGTGAGTATGACATACAGTATAGACCAAGAACATCAGTCAAAGGATAGATCTTGGCGGATTTCATAGTGGAACGTCCGGAAGATGACTCTCTAGACACGCCCATGGAAGCGGAGGAGGAACTTTCAGACCCATGGACGCTGTTCACGGACGGATCATCCTGTATAGATGGTTCCGGATCTGGTCTAGTACTTACAAATCCAAAAGGAGCATAATTTACTTATGCCCTAAGATTCAGGTTTGACGCAACCAATAACGAGGCTGAATATAAGGCTCTAATAGCCGGCCTAAGAATCGCAAAACAAATGGGTGTAAAAAATCTCTAAACAAATGTGGACTCCCGTTTAGTCGCCATTCAGGTAAACGGATCCTACATAGCCAAAGAGCATGGCATGATACAGTACCTAGAGAAAGTGAAAGTACTCTCCAGCACCTTTAAAAAATTCTCAATCGAGCAAGTACCAAGAAGTGAAAATAAAAAAGCTGATGCTCTAAGTAAAATTGCATCCACAAGCTTTGCACATTTAACTAAACAGGTCCTAGTCAAAGAGCTTAAATAGAAGTCTATAAATGAAACGGAAGTGTTGGTAGTTGTGGAGGAAGAGGGAGACACATGGATGACCCCAATCTATAACTACCTCACGGAAGAAACACTCCTCGAGGAAAAAGAAAAGGCAAGAGCTGTACGACGCAAGTCAGGAAGGTACGCTGTAATCAACAGGGTCCTATACAAGAAATCATATCTTGGACCATGGTTACGATGTGTAGGACCATTGCAAGCAAATTACATCTTAAGATAAATTCATGAGGGATCTTGCAGCATGCATGCCAGAACAAGATCCGTGGTAGCAAAGGCCATACGGACAGGATACTACTGGCCAACAATGCATGCGGATGCAAGAAAATTGATAAGGGCATGTCAAGACTGCCAGGTTCACCGCCCCGTGCCAAGAAACCCGTAGCAAAATTGACTCTCATCATGTCCCCGTAGCCGTTTTACAAATGGGGAATAGACATAGCCGGACCCTTTCCGGAGGGTCCTGGAAAAGTCAAATTCCTAATAGTGGAAATGGACTACTTTACAAAATGGATTGAAGCAAAGCGTGTCACAACAATAGCAGGTAATCAGGTCAAAAATTCGTATGGGACAACATAGTCTGCAAGTTTAGTCTTCCGGGGGAAATACTATCTGACAACGAAAAGCAATTTAGAGACAACCCATTCAAAGACTGGTGCGAAAAGTTATGCATCCGCCAATGCTTTGCTTCCGTCAAGCATCCACAAGCCAATGGCTTAGTAGAAAGAGGAAACAGAAGTTTAAGAGACGAAATAAAGGCACGACCCCACAAGAACAAGTTATTATTCCGCATAATACAAGGATGAGCAGCCTAACAATTAACTCATGTACATAAGAGGTTTGCAAGCCCAGTACCGGAAGAATAACCCACAAATATTCAACTAAGACTATCATTATGAACGTATAACAGTGATACTAAAAGATAGCAGCAAAGACATGTTAACAGAACATAAAATTGTTGTGTTGCATCATGACCATGAAAGTCAAAGTACAATTAACCGCAACAAAAAGGCCACATACGGCCGCGGTAAGAACTATAAAGTACAAAAAGTGATAAAAGTCCAAGTACAACTAACGGTAGGAAGCACTGCCATAGTAGCAGGTTCAACTACCCGCAGCAGGTTCAGGAGAAGTTTCCAGCTCTTCTTTCTCAAATACAATCCCGCCAGAGGAAGGATCTTCAACCTGTGGCCCAACATGGACAACCCCATAGTATGCTATTGATAGCGGAGGAACTAAAACTGACACGGATTGTGCAAATGTAGTAGATAAGGTAATAACAGCATCGCAGTATCAGGGACTCTGAAAGTGCTAGCTTCACCAAGTAAGTTTTTAGAGGAAAAAGGTTCTATGAGTGGAACCATAGCATCAAAAAGAGATAAGCGTCGTGCCTCCGCGTCTCCTTTGATCCTCTGAATGCAGTTATGAATAACTTCTAAGGAAAAAGATAGAGAAGTTTCCCCAAGAACCACATTGTCTTTAGGTCTATTAATCGGAAGCATACGTTGTTCGTGGGAAGGCTGCAACCTGCCAGCGTCCAGAGTCTCAGAGGCAGGACCCTCAAAAAAAAGAGAATCCATTATGTCAGCAATACTGGTATCCTTCTGGGATGCCAGCAAAGTCAGCAAAGAAAAATCCACATCGCGAAGAGCACTGACTGCAGCCGTAACCCCAATTTCCGCAGCTAGTTTACTGCTGTCTAGCAGGCTCTGCATAGCAGCACGGGATTTCCCACCAGTACTAGCAGAAGCACCAGAGGTGCCGTAATCATCCCTTAGCTTCTTTAGGGGCAGAGTGGAACCACTAGCATCTCCGGCTGCTTTTCTTTTTTTCTTTATCCTCCTGGGCTTCTCAGCAACATCTTCATTCACAAGATCAATAATTGCTTCCGTCAAAGCAACATATTTACCAGAAAGATAATGTGTTAGAACTGAAGGTTTAGATGCGGAGAGATAATGAATGGAGAAAAACATAAAATATTATTGTATGTGTAGGAGGATATGTAGGAATATATTGTAAGAGGATATAGAAAAACTCTTTTTTGAAGTAACTTATATACCACAAAACTATGTTCCCTCCGTCTCAAAGTTATTGTCTCCCGACAAAAAAACACAATTTAAGACAAACATAGTTATTACTGCTTTATTTCTCTTACCTTTTTGAGAAATAAGAGTTTTAGCCTTAACTAATTAATTACTATTTGCTTTAAAGTTGGTAAGTAAATTTCAAGTAAGGGTAATGTAATAATCTAGTTTGAATTTCCCTATCTCTTTTTAGTAGTGAACAATTGATTTGGGACATTGCGAAAAGGAAATGTGGACAATAATTTTGGGAAGAAGGGAGTCTTTATCTTGGTTTCCACTAATTCTGATCAAATTTAATATGGATAATTATCAAACGGCAAGAATGAACCTAACACTAACATATTAAACTAATACGAATAAAAAACCAGACATGAAATTTCAGTTTTATCTTTCTAAAGTACTTTTAATAATATAAATTCACACTAAAATTAAGGGTATAATCGTTATTTCACATCAAACTTTTCATTCGTTTACCTTGGATAAGTTAGAGGTTGTTTCTTTATTTATACTTTATAGTTTTCGAGCATAAGTTTGGCCAGAATTGGTGTAAATGGAAACAAACATATAGTTGGATGGCATATAAGTTCATTTTAATAAATTGATGACTTATATGTTAAAAGTTGAAAACTAAGGTGACCTATACATTATCCCTTTCTTTAAACATGTTGTTTTATAACTCTCATTAAAAAGTTTACCAATCACATTTAATAAATGTTATATATATTTATCGTTTCAATTATATATAACACATCAATTGTAGAAAAAACTATAAATATTTTTTTTCTTTAGAAGAAAATAAATATTTTAACTATTCATTGGCGTGTTTCATTTCAGTTGAATTATCTTATATTGTAACATTATTCAATTATATTCAGATTATTATACTTATATTGTACGCATAAATGTTATACGAAACACTTAGGGGGTGTTTGGGATTGACTATCGAAAACATATTATTCGTTTTGAAAACGGTTAATCAGATAATCAGATGTTGTAAAACGTGGTTATGAAATATAGTGTTTGGATTTGATTATGCTGTCTGAAATCGCAATAATCGGATAATTAGTTTTTTGAGTGTTTGAAAAAATCAGATTACCAAATTGTCAACATGTAAAATGTCTAAAATAGGCATCATATTATAAGAATAAAGTTAAAATTCAAAAAGTTTATCTTTCGTAACTTGTATTATTATTTAGGGTTAAAGCCATTAAATAGCAACGTACTTTTCAAATAACCCGGCTTTTGTAACTTACTTTTTATTATCAATTTATGTAATGAAACTTGCTGCAATCGTTAAAAATAAGTATTATTACCGGCTGACTTAACACCTATTTAGTTTTTTTTCTTACGCGGATATTCCACTTTGTATTATACTACCCTTTTTGTTTACCTGACCTAGTGGATCCGATTTTCAATTTTATCCTGTTCCTTTAGATATAAAACATCACCTAACTGTCAGAATCCCAATATCCCAAATTATAAATCCTAAAACACAAAAAAATGTCTTCTTCCACATCACTCAAACATTCAATGTAAATCTGAGGTGTTTGGATATACCATTTGGGGAGAGTGAGTTCATGGGTGTTTTTTATTGTTGCTAAAAGTGAATATGGTAAGTGTATGAGATGTACACTCAACTTAATCCTAATCAAAGACGTCATTTGGATACTGAAACAAGCCGTCAAGCAATGATTGAAGAACTTGAAGGTGTTTTAGAGGAAACTAGTACTGAATTAAGTCAACATGTTAAAAGGTTGACTTTATAGAAGTCAACCTTTTTAGTTTTTGCAATTGTAATCTTTGTGGTTGATGCGGAGGTCGTAAAGACTTCACAGGAAGCTTTACAATCCCCTAGGCAGAGTACCTAACCGTTGTAGTGTAGTAAGGCAAGACTCGGGGGTTGTTATCGTTCTCTAGGGGAATAGGTTAGGAAGGCTCGAACAAGTTCAAACAGAATTCTAAGGGGTTGAGAGAAGATTCTTTTTGTGTTTTTATATTTTTAAGAAAGCAAGTAAATATCATGGTTTTAAGAGGTTGGTTTTTTCTTAAGCTAATTAATAAAACTAAATATAATCTACACTACTGGTGATAACTTTATGATAAAAAGATGTATTTACCTAATCATGCACTACTCCTAAGATTGCTTCTCCTAGGTGTGTTACTGAGTGACACTTGTGATGATCTGTGTAAGTATTTCCTAAGTCATGAACGAATTACATGAACTCGCCGTCTATTTAATATTCCGTTAAGGCAATGCACAAGTAAGGTAGTATGAAGACTATTACAAGGCCCTTAAGAGTATATTAAATGCATGTGAAATATCTTAAGAGGGATCAACCATATTAGGGGTAAGGTAGTATGAAGACTGTTACCGATGGTATCCTTTCTACACACTCGTGTTTCCTTAGACGTCTATGCCAATTTAATATCTTATGGCTAGTTTTCTAGAGCCTAACGCACACATCCATCAACAAGAAGCAACATTAAAAGGATCTACAACCTAAGTTTCATGCAATCATAAGTAAATAGAAAGGAGGGTTTAGCCTAGCATGTTATAAAGAAAGCAAGAACATAAATCAATCAAACAACACATAGACATATTGAATGATTAATGATAAACAATCTTACTTGATTAAAACATGGATTGAAGGTAGTTACAATAGGGCTTTGAGGCCCTAAAAATGACCTAAAAAGCTGTTAGAATGACTAGGGTTCATCTCCCAAAAGTTATACAAAGTTACACACTTAAAACCCTAAAATTGGATTTATATATATAGTGAAAACGACGCGACGACATCGCTTTGAAGTTGTGACGCTGTTGCCACGTGGATGATTCTAGATCCTCTTTAAGTTGGCCATGTCCTGACGCCGTCGCTAGATCACTAACACCGTCACGATGAAGATCTCGACGTCGTCACTTTATGATGGCGACGCCGCCTCCAAGCGTTGTATGCACAATTCTTCATGATTCTTGGTGTAGAGTCGTAATCTTGTCTGTTTCTTTTCCAAATGAGCCCAAGTCACATGTATTTCCTCCAAATGTCATCCAAGTGCTAAAAACTTAAAACAAATGATTAAGCACATAATCTGGGCATATGTGCATAATTTAGAGGGTTAAATAGACCCGAAAAAGTGTATAAATTAACACCTCATCAAATACCCTTACACTTGATATTTTCTTGTCCTTAAGCAAATGGACTTTTCTACCTAGACAATAGCAATATTGGGGGCATTTAACCTACTCTTTAAAATCAGTTTATGACACAACCTTTTAGACCTCGTAATTAAAAGCACGGAAAGTATATACTAGCACCTCACATAAGTGTTTGGATTCTCTCTTTCTCTCTGGTGTATAATAAATTATAACAACTATAGGGAAACAGAAAATTAACACTCATGACCTGTCATAGCATATAAATTACCACATGCTTGGTAAATGATCAAACCTTCACCGCTAGGTGCAAGCATTATTCGTTACTATCAAAGAGGTCTTTTTAAAGGGTTGTGGGGTGTAGGTGTAAGATAACATAAATGGAAACGGAAATAAATGGGATACATTTAGGGTTGCTTTTGGGTGAATTTGGGGTGAAAAGATTAGCTAATTATTTATACGAATACACGCTGATTTGGTTGCTAAGCCAAGACTCGGACAAAGATATACAAACTCTACACAACTCTACATCAATCTCTTTTCTTTTTTCTTTTATGTTTTTCTCTTTTTTTTTCTTTTTTTCGAATAACATAATACATCCTTAGGGCTTATAGATGTACCCTTACACTTGAAATTTTACACACTTTACAAGCAAACTATTCTATGACCCGAATTGAGGTGGATCAACTTAACATTGAGCTTATTGAGCTCTATTGGGGGTAATAAATTACTTCTTCCCTAATTCTTCATAAGTTGAATACTATAATGAATCACAATCATCCCAAAAATGTATTTACAAGGATAAGGACTTAGCAACCATGTACTCAATAATTAACTTGGGTTAAAACAATAATGTACTAAAAGCGAGTACGTACAAGGTAGGCTAAGGCGATTGAGGTGTAACGATTGGTTTAAGGGTTAACAATGCTCTTCATTAATAGTCCGGCTTAACCAAAAAATTACGAGAACCGTGAAAAAGGATAGGCTCGAAGGGTTTTACTAGGGGTATCCTGCACTAAAAATGAGTGCATGGCAAGGGTGTGGGATAGTTATATGATCGGTGTGACCATCATAATAATTACAGGTTTAAAACATGGGTTAATCCTAGTGCCTCTTATCTAGCAAATCCTAATACTCATTATGCGGTCTCGGAATGCATCACAAAAATAAGTTCTAGAATTTAATATGCTATCGGTACACTCATATAATTTTAAACCGATACCAATGTTCCAGAAAAGGCGACAAAGACCATATGTACACATCTGTAACGACGGAATAGACACATATGACTGCATTCTAACCTTAACTCGAAAAGCTAAAGGTAAAAACTATCTAGGGTATCGAAAATAGATACCGAATTTCTATAAATCTAAAGGCGAACCTCACATTTTTGAGGTGGAATTCTAAAGGTTTTTGTGCTAGTCATATAAATTCCTATCCATGAGACGCTTTTAATACTTGGTTTTCGTCGGTATGTGTCATAAAAAAAATTAATTTTTGGTCAAAATTACATTTTTATGCTATGTTTCAATATATTACCTGTCATTTTAAGGACAAAGCAAATGGCAATTGAAGGAATAGTTTCTAAGACTTATCCCCCTCACACTTAAGTTAAACATTGTTCCCAATGTTCTTAAAAGTACCCGTAAAAATGAATAAAGGGAAAAAAACAAGTAAAAAAACTAGTACTCCCCTGGTTTGCTTAATAATGGAGAAGAAACATGCGATAACTAGTTAAATCGTCCTCTAAGAATCGTCCAATGAAACTTCTTAAGCACTTCCAAGCTTCTTCTCGTCAAATATAACTTGTAAATTAAAGACAAAGACAACTACACCAAGCGTAAAATCGGCAGAATATGATATATACAATGAGAGTTTAGGGTTTTGACTCTATGAAAGCAGTAAAGATAAGATGAAAGCGATGATATAATCATAGGTTTCTGCAGGTTTGCAACAAAATTACATATTTTAAATATTGCACATTTTATTTTTCAAAAATTTAAAAATTTTTGAATCTTCACATTATTGGGGACGCGACGCCGTCAGGTTTAATCTTGGCGCCGTCTCCACGCACTGTGAAGATTTCCTCTTCGTTTTTAATGAGAAATTTCCTGCACATAATTTTGTTAGTTATATATGTAGAAAACATTGCATAAAAACCTAGGATTAATCATTACAATCATATGACTCGAAACTGATGCGAATTAATCTAAACAATATATTTTAAATGTTTGAATCGGTTCTTATAAACCGGATATATCCCCTACACTTATTTTATGCAAAATACCTTTGATTGTAAATAAGACGAAGTTAAAAACAAACAAAGCATGATTACAAAATGATTCAAACATTATAAAACAAATAATAAAGAATAAAACACAAGACACTCCTAAATGCGGGAAAGTAAATATTGGGTTGCCTCCCAAAAAGCGCTTTTCTTTATTTATGAGTCTTGTAGCTAGACTCGAAGTCACACGTCTTTACGTGACTTCTCATCATCTGCAACTCCAGTCAAATACTCAGGTCTGAGCTCCAGGCTTTCTTTATAAAACCTTAATATTTTGCTCATTACGTACTCCACTCCTCTTCTCTTGTCCTCCTCGTTCCTAAGGTAGACCGACTTTGTGTGCTCTTTTTCTAAGTCTGATAATGAGTTGTATTGTTCTATCTTATGGGACATTTATAGGCAATTTCATCGATCCCGTTTGTGAACCTCACTACTCCTTTAGGTGGGTCATGAGTCATGTTGGATATTTCAACAAAGGGTTTTCCTAGTACTACTTGTGATAGCCTAGGATCTATGATTAAGCTAATATCCTCAACAATCATGATGTCTATGACATAAGTGAAGTTTCCTACGAAGACATGCATTCCTTTAATCCTTCTCGTAAAGTTTCTCACCCCTGTATTAGTATATTCCTTAGGATCGAGTTTTCTTCCCATGATCCAATTATACAAGATTCGAGTCATGATATTCAGAGGGAGTTAAATCTATGAAGATTTTTCAACAAGTCAACGTGTCCAATGATGCATGGTATTTTTAAGGATTTGATGACATCCCTCTGTAGGGTTTCTAAGAAATAAGGAGGGAATCAGGCCACCCATTAGGTACCTATGATATTCTAGTTTGCTCCTAGTCAGGAATGTGTCAAAATGTATTTACTTTTAACCCTTCAATCATCGCATTCCCCTCATATTCAGGTCCTTCTCGTTATTCAAGTTCCCGGTCCTAATCTTGGCCTTTACCCATGGGGGTCGAGGGTTTTTCAAGAGCCATTCATGATACCTTAATTCTTTCAAAGTGGGGAAAGTGTCAAAGTATTCCGGGCCATCTTCCTCTTTTTCTTTGATTTCTTCTTCAGTTTCTTCCTCGAACTCCTCTTCACTTTCCACTGTCACCTCGTGATCCTTGTAATCGGTTGTACATGAATTCACATTTCCCTCTTCTTTAGCTTCATCTTCCTTATTTAGAATAATGATTGAATTAATGAAGTGAACACGTTTTGGGGATGAAGGGTTTCTATTTTGTTATGCTAAGGATGATTGAGACAGATATTTTAGGGAGAGTAACTTTGATGGGCTTTTGATTCCCATACCTCGAAGCTCCTCTTTTTAGGGTAGTTAGTAGACGTGAAATTCATTTGAGCTGTGGGGCTTCCTGCAGTGTTACGAATGGGAGTGTCATCAAGCTTTTCAGAAATGGTTTTCCACAAAAGATTAATTTTACTAATCATGTCGTCTTGCTGTTGTCTAAGTTGAGTTCTCAGTCTGGATAGTCTTTTCTTTTAGTGAGAGTCAAAATCAATTAGTGCTTTCTCAAGCTTCGTTTGGTAATTGGACGAGTAGGTGGAGAACGAGCCATTTCGTGGGCTCATGAATGTTTGGGCGTGTGCCTAAGTAAAGTTTATTTTTCCCTTCCAAGCATTGGCGGCTTCGTTAAAGCTTCTTGGTCCTTGGTTCATAGCGAACTGCCTACTTCCCATTTCGCTGATACGCGAGGATGCATAATCTAGAAAAGCTTGCTCGGGATTTTCCATGCAGTACTGAGTGTCGTGGGGACCACTGCAGATCTCACACGAAGAAGTGATTTTGTTCACTTGAGTAGGTTGCCTCGAAGCAATGTGAGCTTCCATTAAGCGTTGGACTTGATGTTCGAGCTCGATTAGACAATGGTCAGATATAATCGAGACATCTTGAGGCAAAGAGATTGCCTTGACCGGTTTACCGAAGTCCCTTGGGTCATTCCAACTTTTGTTATCATAGAGGGCAAGGTCCTCTAATAATTCCCAGGATTCTTTGGCGTTTCTGTCGCGAAGCTTACCACCGGCCGATTGATCGATGATTCGTTTTGTGACGGGATTGACATGGTCATAAAAAATATAGACTTGGAGCCAAAGATCGATGCCATGATGAGGGACTTTTTGGAGTAAGTCCTTGAAACGAGTTCATGCTTTTGAGAGAGATTCTCCTTGATGTTGTTGGAACATTAGGATATCGTTGCGGAGTTTTGCAGTCCTTCCACGTGGAAAGAATTGAGCAAGGAAACGAGTAGTAAGATCCTTCCATGTGGAGATGGATCCTGTTAGAAGATGTTCAAGCCAATTGCTAGCTTGAGTGCAGGCGCATTCTTTCCTTATTGTCACCATTAAGGTCAAGTGAGTCCACTATTTTAAGAAAATCCTTAAGGTGTTGGTTTGGATCCTCAGACCGAAGTCCGTGGAATGAGCATCCGTTTTGCACCAACCGGATGGTGTCGGATCGAAGAGGTACCACATTGTTCCCTTCGGGGAGCTCAATTATGTTCCTATAGCCTTCGTGGCTGGGTTTGGAGTAATCTCAAAGAGTACGGATAGGATTCACGTCTCCTATGGTGGTCGACGAGAATGGATTACGAAACAAATAACACGAAGAAAAGATAGACTACAAGAAAGATAATATACGGAAATAAAATTCTCACTTGAAAGGATTCAAGCGAGTAGAACTAAGTTAAACAATAATCGAAACCTAACTATTCCCCACGCAGCGGCGCCAAAAACTTGATGCGGAGGTCGTGAAGACTTCATAGGAAGCTTTACAATCCCATAGGTAGAGTACCTAACCGTTGTAGTGTAGTAAGGCAAGACTCGGGGGTTGTTATCGTTCTCTAGGGGAATAGGTTTGGAAGAATCGAACACGGTCTAACAGAATTCTAAGGGGTTGAGAGAAGATTCTTTTTGTGTTTTTATATTTTTAAGAAAGCAAGTAAATATCATGGTTTTGAGAGGTTGGTTTGTTTTAGCTAATTAATTAAACTAAATATAATCTACACTACTGGTGATAACTTTATGATAAAAAGATGTATTTACCAAATCATGCACTACTCCTCATATTGCTTCTCGTAGATCTGTTACTTTGTCACACTTGTGATGATCTGTGTAAGTATTTCCTAAGTCATGAACGAATTACACGAACTCGCCGTCTATTTAATATTCCGTTAAGGCAACGCACAAGTAAGGTAGTATGAAGACTATTACAAGGCCCTTAAGAGTATATTAAATGCATGTGAAATATCTTAAGAGGGATCAACCATATTAGGGGTAAGGTAGTATGAAGACTGTTACCGATGGTATCCTTTCTACACACTCGTGTTTCCTTAGACGTCTATGCCAATTTAATATCTTATGGCTAGTTTTCTAGAGCCTAACGCGCACATCCATCAACAAGAAGCAACATTAAAAGGATCTACAACCTAAGTTTCATGCAATCATAAGTAAATAGAAAGGAGGGTTTAGCCTAGCATGTTATAAAGAAATCAAGAACATAAATCAATCAAACAACACATAGACATATTGAATAATTAATGATAAACAGTCTTACTTGATTAAAACATGGATTGAAGGTAGTTACAATACGGGTTTGAGGCCTTAAAATGACCTAAAACGCTGCTAGAATGACTAGGGTTCGTCTCTCAAAAGTTATACAAAGTTACACACTTAAAACAATAAAATCGGTTTTATACATATAGTGAAAACGACGCGACAAAGTCGCTATGAAGTTGTGACGCCGTCGCCACGTGGATGATTCTAGATCCTCATTAAGTCAGTCGCGTCCTGACGCCGTCACTAGATCACTGACGCTATCACGATGAAGATCTCCCAAACTACCCTTGAGGACAAAGGTAGTTAGAAAAATCACACGATAATATATATATATATAATACATATATTAACCGGGAAGTATGATTCTCGGGTCGTTATTCCCCAACGATTTATGAAATTGAGACGACGTTTGTTGTTCGGACAATGATTTGAATTGGTAACAAAGATTGATTTGATTATCTATTTCTATGAATTAAAAACAATTTAAAATAAGTAAATGATAACAATTAAGCATGAAAACAAATAACGAGAAATTAAATTTTAACTAAAAACGTAAAACGGGAACCCTAAACGGTAGTTAAAGACCCTAAATTTCTAAAATTATACCTAAAAAGAAATTTTCTCTTTTATAGACTCTAATTGACTAAAAAGTAAGTTTAAAGAAAACTAGAACAAAAACGGAATTGAAATGAGCTTAAAACACGAAAAACGAGAACGGAAACGAATCCCGTTCTTTAAAAATCGAAATTTTGCAATTTTAACCCTACGGGAACAAAACTAATTTTCCTTGAAACTTTATGATAAAAGAAAATTTTCTAAACAAAAATTATATTTTTTTGATTATTTTTCTATTTTTTATGATTTTTTAAAATTTTTAATAAAAATAAATGTTTAAAAATACTAAGCTAATTATAAAAATTCTAAAAAAAATACGGAAAATAGGTTGAACTAAAAGGAATCTAAGAAAAATAAGCTTGGTTACACAGCTTATCAGATAAGCTGTGTAATAAGCCAAAACAGCTTATTAAGCTAAATAGGCCAAAACGTATATAAATAATAGATTTTGTAAATCTATAACGAAAAAGACCCCAGGGTACGATGGTAGTGAGGTGTGGTGTGAGGCGTTTATAAGGGTTGAGGATGTTGAGGTCGGGGGTTCGAGCCTTGCTCGCCCCCGATTTCCATCTTCCCTTTTTTTTATTTTTTGAAAACTTATAAAAGTAAAGTTGTAGAAAACCTGAAAATAAACACTTTTAATAAAAGAAACTTTTTATGAAAAGCTCTAAATAAGCTGAAAATAGCTTGAAATAAAACAGAAACACTAAACTACTATTTTTGGTGTTTTTGGTTTTAAATGAAAAAGCTAGAATAAGCTAACAAGGACTTAATAAGCTATAAACTAACTAATTCTAACCTAATAAGCTATTTTAAGTGGACAGTGAGTAAAAACTAAAAAGCAATAAGCTAAATTGACCTAATAAGCACTTAATTGAACTCTGGCAACCAAACAGGCCCTATAGGGATCTTTGAGCTTATTTTTAGATAAGCTTTTGGATCCTTGTAGGGATATGGCTTATTCAGGCTTAAACTAGAACTAAAAGTTTTCCTAAAACAAGTTTTAAAAACTATTTTGAAACACAGGAGCTTATTGGAAAAACCTATTTAAAACAACTTAAAACACTCAGAACCTACTGAGTTTCCTTTTGAAATTGAAAAGACAAAGTGCTTATTTAAAGGCTAAAAACAGATAATCAAAAGTACTTTTTATTGAAAAACAACTTAAAACAGATAAACTATCAACCTAAATTTATAAGCATGCTAAAAATCTAAGCCTAAATACTACTTTTACTTGCTAAAAATTTAGATTGAAAAATGGCCTTAAGCAGTTAAAGCTGCTGATGCAATTGACAATCAAAACATGGAACAACTAAGTGCAGGCTAAATGAACTTGATTCTATGCTCTTAAAGACAAAAACTAAGGACAAATTAAGCATTAACTTTTACTAAACTGATTAGAAACTAAAAATGCAAAATAACTCTTAACAGATTTAAACTAATATTATCCTAATTTATGAAAAACTAATTTGACCTAACCTAGCTTATAAATCTAGCACTAAAAGACTTAAATGAGAAGTTAAAATCAAAATCTTAAGACCAATTGGCCACTAGCAGTATTAACTTGTGGTTAATACTGCTATGCCAAACACCCCTTTAACTAGACTTAAAATCATTTTGGCTTATGAAAAAGCTTTTTAATGAGCAAAACTTTAATACCAGATATCAAACAGTTTATGACAACTATAATGAACATATAACAATAAGAAAATAAGCCAGAAACAATAAGCTACTATCTAAGCTAATATTTTTGGATTTTTAATGATTTATTAGACAAAAAAATGAAAAAACTAAGATCTACACTACAAAAGCTGAAAACAGATGATCAATCATGTTTAATAAGCATAATAAGACAAGATTAAGCACAAATAAGCAAGAGATAAGCTGAGAATAAGCAAATGCAACTATTAAGCTAATATACTTGAAATGAAAGAAGATTTTACATAAGCCTTAGCTAATATACTCAAAGAGCATTCAACAGCTCTAGCTTATCCAAAGATAAGCTAGTAAAAGTCCAATAAGCTCTTCCATTGTAAGCTTATCATCCAAAAGCTCATATCCAAACTAGCAAAGGTATTAACTGATTTTAAGAGTTAAAGTAGATTAAATGCTTAATTTGAGCTCAATTTAAGCTTAGAGACTCAAAGAGCTAATAAGAGCTTATGAGAAGCTTATCAAACAGTAACATGAGTAATTGAGAGATTTGAGAGCTTATTAAGTAAAAACAGATTGTGTAAAAGTAAGAGATGAAATAGAAAGCTGATAAAATTCATAAAAGGACAGATTACAATAAGGTGAAAAAGAAAAAATTACATTTAAACTAAAAAATTACATAAGCTACTTTAAAAACTAAAACAAATGCAAGAAAGAAGATATCCCGTGTGTAAGAAGTGAGCTTGTATTTATAGCCTTCAGAGGATTCTTCTAGGTCCTGAGGTTGTTAGATGCTCCTCTAGATCTCGTCCATTGGATCATTACTTGGCCTTCAATCTTTAATTTCATCCGTTGGATCAATGAGTGAGTACACGGATTGCCAACGTGGCATTCCGTGTGTCAGACCTCGTGTGCTTCTTTTGCACTTATTTAAGTGCAAATTCTTTGTCCTTGATGTGTTTCTTGTCAGACCCGCGTGTCATTCCTTGTGGGTTTAAGCCAATGAGAGCCTTGGATGACGTCTTCTTTTGCCAGGTTGGACCTTGTCACTTGAATTGCATAGCCACATCCTTAATTTTCATTTACCCTTTGTTTTGAGCCCGAGGTTAAATGAGGAAGATAGTGAACAGTAAATAACCACATTTTCTGCGTGTTTCTTTTTATAAAAGGGTGTGTTTGATTTCTCTTTGACCCGAGGTTTTTACTTGTTGACTTTGGGCTTATACAAAAAGGAATTGGGCCATGGGTGCATTGGGCTCGGGTAAAGGTGTGGTTTATATGTAGATAACGAGTGTTAACTTTTATTAATAGAAAGTTAACACCGTTAGGGTTTTAAGGGTTATTTGTGAAATATGTTTAACAATGAGGGCTGTTTTGGGAATTTTTGGGATTTTTGTTTTCTTGTAGTTGACCAATGTTGACCAATGGTTGACTTTGGTTGACCTTGAAAGCATTCTCCCGGCTCTTGTACACTCTATCCGTTCCCGTGTCCTTGTTTGTCCGGTTTTGACCGTTTTCTTGCGATTTTTGCATTATCCGTACCTACACATTCACAAAGGCAAAACAAGCAATAATCAAGTATTTTAAGCACAATTTTGTCCTTTTAGGGCCATTTTTGATATAAAACGGATATATGTTTTCACACATATCAAAATTCCCCAAACTAAGCAATTGCGTGTCCTCACGCAATATTATATGCTTTAAGACCAAATACCCAAAACTTCCCCAAATTAAATCTTTAAAAAGGAGCAAAGACTTTCGTGAGAAGAGTTTAGAAATCACAAGTTTTAAAACACCCCATTTTCGCATTTTTCAAAACATTTTTCTATTTTTATAATTTTATAATTTTTAAACTAACTACAACTTATACTTTATTCATGTGTGGCATAATGTAATGCTTTCATTATTCATTGATAACTTTTAGGATCACGGAACAAAAAGCACTTAAAGTGTCTAAAAAGATAA
>BQNB010058909.1:0-37558 GCA_026074375.1 Tanacetum coccineum
ACTGCTAGTTATACTTACAACTGCATATTATAACTGTTAGTCATAATTAAAACTGCTAAACAAGAAAATACTTTGGAATGTTTATTTTTGGAATTGGACTAACATTTGTAGGATGAGCACATTGAAAACATGGTATTGCATTAAGGGGAGGCTTCCAATTGTCTATAAGTGATGAAAAGAGGATGTGACATCAATCACAAGTGGGTAATGAATCAAACCCAAGGCAATTCAAAAGAGGTCGGGACACCAAGATACCTTAGTCTAGTGGTCCCCCTAAGAAAAGTTGGTGACAGAATGGAAAGGGCTGCCACTACTGCTTCTAACTCTGAAGCAGAGCAAGACAGTGGTAACATAAATTAAGACCCAATCCATGGCAACACTTAATGAATTAACTCCTTCGAGAATTGATTCAGGTAGTGGTCCCAGGTGCCAAGATACCATATTGGGGGATGTAGATGCTCAAACTAGGTTTGAGACTACATCTGAACAGTCCAATGATCCACCTCTCTCAAAATTTAACACATTTAAAAGTATGGAGGACAGTATGAAAATTTTGGAATTGATGGAAATTGTACACAACAGTCTGCATTGGTGAGCTCAAAAGAATAGAGAGATTTGTGATTTAAAAACAGAAAGAGTGTTTTAGTGAGCCAAAAGAAATGAGAGATTAAGTGAGCTTAAAAATAGAAAGAGAGATGTGTGTACAAAAACAGAAAGAGTGATTAAGTGAGCAAAAAGAATTGATAGATACTGTGAGCATAAAAACTGAAAGAGAGTTTGTAAGAATCAAATTTGATGATCAAAGTTATTTGTGGGATGAAATTGAAGTTAATGCTGGTAGTTCAAACTTACTACTGTTAGTCTCAGGTTAATACTGGTAATTCAACTTAATGCTGCTAAGCATAAAGTTTCTACTGTTGGTATACAATTAATGTTGTTAGGCTTAAAATAGTGTTGCCAGTATTTTTTTATGCTGCAAGGCTTAAGTTAATGCTGCTAGGCATCAATTACTACTGCTAGTTTAAGTTCCTGCTGCTAAGGGTGATTCTATAAATACTTCGATTAAGGGTTTCACTTATTTCTTTATTCGATTTCATTCATTCAAACACTATAACAACCCAGAATTTTCATCAAATACAAAATCAACCTATTTTACTATGATCACAATTGTACGGGGAAATTTTCCACTTTATTACATTACTTACATTACCAATATCTCAATATGCAATGTAACCTGCATAACTAAAGTAGACGAGCTCACGCAACCTACCTATGCCATCTATATCTATTTATATGTCAAGCAAACATCATAGCATATCAAGTCGATATCTTAATATCATTATTACAAAGTACATTACTCATATAATGTACCATTCGCAACATTATATCAAAACGGGTTTCAAACCGTTATCATATACCTCTAAACCCTAATTTTATGAAAGGTTAATATCTAAAGCGAATGTACAAGATACTAAAGCATATATACAAGTAATATAACATCTCATTTGAATATACTTTCCCTCCAAAATAAGGTACAATTCCTTTAAAGCATAATGTACAAGTCATTAATGCACGACATCCAAAATAGCCGTTTTACCTCCGTTTTCCCAAGGAAACTTGTATAATCCATCAAGTACAAGTTACAAGCAAGCCATATACTTTATTTACATTCCATAATCATCCTCATTTCATAAGATTTCATGAAATGAAACCTAGAAACCCTAACCCGAGCAAAATACTAAACCATGACCCGTTTCTTAATATTTATACATCATAAACCTAAACCAACACTCAAATAAGTTGTAATAACTTAATTTACAACATTGTCAATCATATTCTATCATCATTTCATCTCAATTATACATGTAATAAATCCAAGAAACCCTAAACGTGCCCTAATATGAACATTTGACCCGTTTACTTGTTTTCACCCATTTTAAACCCGAATCACCTATCAATTCTTGTTATTAATCCTTAATACAAGTCTTGTGAACATATATCTATCATTATATCACAAATGTACTCGAATTATAAGCAAGAAAACTCAATCCGAGCCCTAATGGAACCCGTGACCTCTTTTCTTTCAATTTGACCCATTTTCAAAGTTTCCTTTGCAACCAAGCACCTTATGACTAAGCAACTAGCTCCTTTAAGCAGCTTACAATGCTACTTACATCATCTCTTACCTCTAAATGAATCCACATCTCTCCCTTAGAGCCTAAGTGTTGCCGCAGCTAAGTCACCACCACAAACACCTCCACAAACTTCCACCTTGCACCATAGCCTCTCCAACTCTAGCCCCTAGCCTCACCACATCACCCCCACCTGTCCTAACCTTAATCACTAAGATCCCTTGGCCTCTAAGGGTCAAACTACTATAAATAGGGGTGTCATGCCCTCATTTCTACTCATCCCCCACTTCCTCCTCTATAACCCTTAATAGCAGCAATCCTTTGCTCAACGAAGATCCTAAGAGGTCCTAAGAAGTCTCAATAACAGAATCAAAGAAAAAGAAATCAAGAAAAAAAGCCCCGAAGTCGTTATTCTAGGTGTACGAAGCTAAAAGTCCCGATTTCGACCCGTTTCCAAGCTATAAGCTCAAACCCAGGTTCTGGATGTTCCACTTCTGCTCCTACACTCTTATAATGTTCATATGATCCTAAATAAACTCTTGTTAAAGTTTTATAACTCAATTCATGCTCATTTTCCATTTTGATCCAAAACCGTACACCCGAAACCCTAATTTCATGTTTTTCATAAATCTAAAAGTTATAATGATAAAATGTTGTTATAATCTATCCTAACATGCTTAACTAATGTTATTATAACCACTTTATCAAGTCTTGAAGGAATTTGAATTAAAAACCTACGCGTTTTCATTATAAAACCCTAATTCGACCCGTTTTGATTTCTAGCTTAACGAATCGTTAATCTAAACTTTCGTTAAGTTAAACCTTCATATTTTAGCTTATATTAATAAGCTATAACCTGCAAATGTCTTTTGGAATGTTAAAATAAGCTTGCATGGCAATTCGGACTTGTTTTGTAAATATTATCCATGCAAGGGGTATATATCATAACTTTCTGAAACTTATAACTAAAAGGACTGAAAATGTCATTTTATCAAAGTTATAACTATAAGGGTCTATTATGTCACTTTCCAAAGTACAAGGTTTACTTTGTACATCTTTTAAACTAGAAGGACCAAACTTGTAAAAGTGCAAACTCCAAGGGTATATTTTGCCATTTTTCATTCTTAAGGGTCTAAAATGTAACATTTTGAAAAAGTATAAAAATGTATTCAAAACATTACAAGACATAACTTTAATTAACGCTTGTCGTGCTTATCATTTCCAGATATTGATCAAAACGCTTAAAACCGATTATATCGTATCACAATACTAGGGAGCTTCATATTAAGGGGTTTCATCTTGGTATTACGTTCTGACTGAGTTGTTGGGTTTACGATTTAAAGTGCCCTAGCTCCTCAAACGTTTACTGAATGACTTCTGAATTATGATGGCCCGAACGGTGATACAATAATTCCAAACTTTCCAATCAAACTCATAACAATATTAGACTCTCTGAACCAAAGTTCTAGAGTACAATCTACCTAAGACTTGACATATTTACTCAGGTTGCGTGACGTGGCTGTTTACTATCATTTTGCTATATCAACCTTCCCTGTTAAGATTGTGATAAGGTCGTCAGCTTTCATTTTGGAATAATTATTACAACTACCTATCAGGTGAAGTTCATAACCTCGCCTTTACTTATTTACATGTTTTATAAACCCGCGAGGGGGATACATGCTTGTTTACAAACTCTTTTACATACTCATTTATCTTATAACAATGTTATTACTTTTCAAAGACTTAGTGAGTTCATAGCCTCACTTTTTAATCTCTTTAATATTTTCATAAACCCGTAAGGGGGATACATGCTATAAATTACGAATACAAGTATTTTTTTCCAGACTATATGCTAACCTGATATACCATTACAATTAATTTCTAAGTTACTTATGCCAAAAGTCCCTCATTATCATTGACCATTAATCACTTACGGGTGAACGCGAATATTGTGGATAGATCTATCGGGATTGACGAATCTTGTTTGTGTTAGCCGGATAAGTAACCAAACACACTATATTTGAGTTTCATAGGTATATGACAATTACCTACACCGGGGGCCATTATCTTTCTCTATATATATATCACATCAATTTGGGTATATATATACACTAGTCAGTTTGTGTGTCATGAGCTTAGACGAGACAATAACGCAATTATACCATAACATTATACATGCAATACCATTTTCCCATGATAATTGTATTCGTTGCAATTATTACAAATAACGGGTGTATAACAACGTAACCCAATACCACACTATAACGCATTACTATGACACTGATTTTATAACAATTACTTATGATGACTTGTATTCGACTATTGCATTTCAAACCTATGAATTTCACTCAACTTTTGTGTTGACTTTTTAGCATGTTTATCTCAGGTAATTGAACAACTTATGGCACGGAGTGGCATGGACTTGAAGATGGCTAAAACTTGTTATCATTCACATTGTATGTAACTAGATTTTAGGACCTGCCTTTGTAAAACTCTGATTTTAAATGAATGATAACGTATCTTTTGAACAAACGTTTCATTTGAGTCGTTTTCTATGATTATGATTGTTGTATCCATGAAGTAATACCCTAGATTAGCTTCCGCTGCTATATGCAAAAATGTGGGTGTTACAGTAGGAGACATGCATTTATGGCTTGAAAGGTGTTGTTGGAACATTATGCTCTGTTCTCGAGTTATTAAAGGAGTGAAAACAAAGGAAAAGAAAGGAAAAGAAAAGATAGTGAAATTTTTTTTACTATGCACCTTGTGTTCTCGAGTTTGAAATTAGTAGGAAATAAAGAAAGAAAAAAAACATAAAAATTTACTTTTATGCCCTTTAAACAAAATATCTGCTACTAATCTAATTTTTTTTAATAAGCCATTTGTGGTTAATATACATTTTTATTTAAAATATTCTTTAATCAAACTAATAAGTAAAAATGCGCATAAAAAATATGCTGGTCCATGTCGTGAATATAATTGGCCCATGTGCAAACCCAAAAAAGCCCAAGAAATCACTAGCCCTAATAATCGCTAAATAAAGAAAACGATGCGTCATTTTGCAGTAGGACTTTTTTTTTTGAACGGCAAAACTTTTATTAGAAAACTAGCAAGAGGCTAGAAGGATTACATACTAATACACATGGGGCTTTTAAGCCAAGAAATCCAGTTTAACCGATACTTAGATCTGCTATTCATCCATAAAAAAGACATTTGGACCACATCATCAAATAAGGAATCCGGTTTAAAAGTGGGATCGCTGAAAAGAAGGCGGTTTCTGAACTTCCAAACAAGCCACCACATCACGTAACAAGATCCTTCAAGAAAAACCTTCAAGAGTTTAGGAAGGCGAATACTAGACAGCCAAGATATCCACTCGTTATAAGAGTGAAAGCTAGAAACGTCTAGCTCCCACCAAGTCAGAAGGACTTTTATTAGTTTCTTATTTTGAAAAAATGAAGATTACACAGTGGTTGAAGACTCTCTGTGGTGAAAGAAATGAGGGTAAATTTGTCAATATAAACACTTTCCTTCCCAATCCGCCCAAATATGGGAGGAAAGATTTAGAACAAAAACCTTCAAATTTTCCTTCATTTTCCATCCCTTTCTTTTCATTTCTTATTAAAATAAAACTCAAAAACACAAATATGTTTTTCTTCCCCTTCCTTTCCTTTCTTTTCTTCTGAAAATTAAACTCGAGAACTGAGCGTAACGTGTGAAGGTAATCATAGATCGAATGGGACTTGAAAGTAAATGTCAGGTTGGGGAACCAAGTATGAGCATGTCTTTAAGGTGAAATTATATAACTAAATAAAGTTCATGTTTAGAATAAATTTCTTGTTGTTGCTGAGGTTATCAGGTCGATTATTTTCACGTTTGTTGTATTTATATATGGAGTGCAAGATCAACAAAAGTTTGGTGTCAAAATATATAAACAAATTGAGTGTATAGTATACTTTTAATAACTTTTATTCTGCGTATCATTACAATGAGATTATGACGTGACACTACTTAATCCTTTTTCGTTCAACAAAAACATGTTTCGTATAAATTATAGCAGTTATATATTAACCACGGTCAACTCAAATGCCTGATTCTCCCACTTAATTCCTTTAAGTCATCTCCTACAACAAACAAGATAGCTACTGTTTCTCCCATTTAAATGAGAGAATCCGGGTGATTGGGGAATCTCAAGTACATGTGGTTAATATATGATGTCTATAATTTAAACGGAACATATTTTTATTAACGGAAAGGAATTAAATAGTGTCACGTCATAATTTTATCGTAATGTTAATGTTTACACGCAATAAAATTTTATAAATTAAATAAAACGATTAAAAACCGATTTTGTTGCTGACTTCATCTGGGAAGGATAAAAGATTTGTATGTGGAAATTGGGGGAATAACATTTGACTACACATAAAAATAGTTTTAATATTGTTTGTCTAAATTTCATACTAATAGAAATTTTATAATGCATATTATACCCAAACACTTTCATTTAAAGTTCAAACTATTTTGAACGAAATTTCAATATACAACGAACTCGTGATATTTGTTCACACAACAACAAATAATTATATTCAATTTTCTTGATATAGATTTTCAATTGAATGAAGTACAATTGAAGATTTCACTATTTTAAAGAATCTTATAATATTTTTTGAAGTGGTTAGTGGGTGTTTTGCATTTGTCTTAGCCAATGGAGGATGGGCGGGGGGGGTGTGTGGTTGGTTGGGGTGGGGGTGGGTGGGGGGTGGGGATGTTGGGGTGAGGATGGTGGTTAGGAGAGGTGGGGGGGGGGGGTGTCGGGGTGGTGGGGTGGTCAGAAAGGGGGGTGGGTTGTTGTTTTTTGTTGTTTTTGTGTTTGTGATGATGTTGTTTGTTTTAGTTGTTTGTTGTATTTTTTTTTTTTGGGTGGAGTGTGGGGGGGTGGGGTCGCGTGGGGAGGGAGGGTGAAGAAAGGTAAGTAGTACTGATAGGGGCCCCTAAGACCATTCTCCTCGGTGTGGGGAGGGCGTAGGAGGGGTCGGGTGATGGAGCCGGGGCGGGGGATTGTGAACACTGTGGGGGGGGGGGGGGTCGAGGGGAGGAACCCGGGGACTGCGGAGGGGTTTGGGCTTATAGGGGGGTCTCGATGGTGGTAGGAGATGTTTAGCGAATGTCGGGGTGGGTGTCCGACCGCAGGGAGCAAGGATATGGGCGAGTGATGGGGCGGGGGATGGGCTCGGGTGCCGTGGGGGCCATTGAAGGTCGAGTGATCTCGTTGCTGTGGTGGGAAGAATTGTGCGATATATGTGGAAATGTCGGGGGAGATGGTGGGCAGGGGGAGGGCGAGCTGGGGGGGGCTGGGGGTGTGGAGGGTTGGGTTTGCGGGGGTGCGGAGGGAGGGGAGGGGGGGCGGGGCGGGAGGAGGCGGACGGTGGAGGAGAGGGCCGTGGACGGAGAGCAGGGGGGTAGGGCGGCGGGGGTACAGCGGTTTGGGGATTAATGGGGAGTAACGGCGTCGAGGGGGGGAAGTACGTCGGGTGTGGCGGTTGTGGGTCGTGGGGAGGAGGGATGGGCTGCGCTGTGGGGTGAGAGGAGGCTAGTAAAGCGGGCTGGGGTCGGGTGGGGGTTCGGGCGGAGATGTGTCGCGTCTGGGATGGCCGGGGTGGGAGCCGGAGATTGGGGAATGAGGAATTGGGTGGGCATGGGATGGTAGTGGGTGGTGAAAGGGAGGCGCTGTGGGTGGGGGACGAGGGAGGGTGCTGTGCGGGGTGGATGGTGTGGGGGGTTCTGGAGTGACGACCGGAAGGGAGAGCGAGGGACGGTGGATGAACCCCTGGGAACTGAGCGGTAAATGGCGGCTGTAGGGAGGCTTGTCGTGTGGGGGGGTACACGGTATGTGGGCGGGGGTTTTTCGGGGAGGGTTGCAGGTTTTTTAGAATTAATCGAAAGGGAGTGAGGGATCCGTTGGGTATTATCTAATGTTGATACGTCTAGTGAGGGCGCCTTTGTGGGTAGGTTGGGTTGTGTCACTGCGGGGTTGGTTGGGGAATGGTTGTCGCTTTGAATTTTTGGGGTGGTGTGTGGTGAGGGTTAGGTCATTGTATCAGTTGTTGAGGTTTACCTGGTGGGGGGATTTTTCATATATTCGTAGAATTGATGAAAGTTGTAGGGAAGTGTGGGGTATCATGATAGAATCTTGTGGTGGAGTGGGGTGACATTGAGGAGGGGGGGTTAATGGGGGGTTGGTGGGTGGGGTCCTAATTGCCTAACCAGTGGACAGTTGTTTGTAGTTTTGTTACATGGTGTTGGGGTGAATTGTTTTAGGAGTGATATCTGGGATTAAGCCTGGGGGAGGTCGCTGTTGGGGGGGGGTACCTTGGTAGGGAACGGAAGGTGAGTGGTTTGGGTGTAAGGGAAGTGTTGCCCCCCACCCCCCCCCCCCCCCCCCCCCTGTGGGTTTTCGTCAAAAGTGAAAGAGTAGGGGGGTGAGGCGATGTACGGTCTTAGTGAATATTGGTGTGGTGCTCCAGGTGGGTATTTATACTACACTATTTTCAGGTTTTTGTTATTTTTGTAATTAGGTTTTTAAGACGTTTGGAATTAGAGGTAAGTAGGAGGTTGGGGGATTTTTGTGCTGTTTGGTTAGGTGTTCTGAGGTGGAGGCGGGGGGTGTGGTAAGGTGGGGGGGGAGGTGGGGGGGGGGTTAATGGGGAGGTGTGTTTGTATTGGATCGGGATACGGATAGGTGGATTTTAATGGGGTTGGTGTAGGAAGCAGTTTTTTAATTGTTAAGTTGATACATCGTGGGGGAGTTGTATGTGTGTAAGTGTTGGAGTTGTGGTAGTAGAGAGTGTGGCTACTCACTGAACTTAGGTACGGATAGTTGGCATTCGTAGGCTGTTGTTGTTTAAGTTTTTAGTTATTAGTACGTAGGAAAGGAGTGTTTAGAGATTTTAGGCGAGTTTTATGGATCTCCCTTGGAATGTTTGGGTTTGCTATGTTGTGTGAGGAGAGACGTTTGATTGAGGATTGTATGTTGTGCGAGGTACAGATGCTGGTTGAGATGGTGGCGGCGGTGAGTGAGAGGTAGGGTTGAGTAGGGTTTTGTTGTGGGGTGTATAGGGGGTTGTCAGGGTGTTTGTGGTGGGGTTATGAGGTTGTTTTTTCTTTTGTTAGAGAGTGAGTCATTTTCTGGATCTATAGTGGAGCGTCGATAAAAATTTTTATTTAAGTGTTTTTTTTTTTTTATTATTTATTCTTTCGGAATTTCGATGAATGCGCCACACAGGGAATGTGACGCCGTATAATTAAAAGTTAGATTTTTTCTAAAATCTTCTATTGTGTTGGATTTTTTTTTATATTTGGATTTTTAGTTTTATGTTTAATTTATTTTATTTAATTTTATTTTTATTATTTTTTTTTTTTTATTTATTTTATTTCTTTTTGCTTTTATTATATTTTTAACAATTTATATTTTTTGTTAATATTGTACTTATTATGAATGCCTGTTAATATATTATTATTTAAGTTAATTATTTTTATATGCTTTAAATAAAAAAATAAATATAAAACCAAATATAATATAGAGCAAATTGTAGTAAATTAATAAATTTAATATATTATTATATAATTAATTCTTTAATTAATATAAAGATACTATATTAGATTAATTCATAACTATCAAAATAAAATATGAATGCTGCCGCTTCCCGGCCCTTGAACCAAAGCCCAGCCTGAAATCCTCCTCTCTTTGCCCGTAAACACCGGCCTACATCCGCTATCTACCTCCTTACGCGGGTGTATGTGCATCCTCTGCGAAAAAAAAATTAAATATTATATACCAAGTAAAAAAAATAAACTATAAAAAATAAAACAAAAAAATAAAAATTTTATTTTTTTAGTTTTTTTATTTTTTTTTTTTTTTTTATTGCTTTTTTTTTTTTTTTTTTTTTTTTTTTTTTTTTTTTTTCGCTTTTGTTTTTTTTTGCGAAAGAAATTTTTTTGTTATTTTTCTTTTTTTTTTTTTTTTTTCGTCTTTTTTTTTTGAAGTAGAGATAGGGATAGAGAGGAGAAGTGCAAGAGAAAAAACAAAGAGACAGAGAGAGGGAGGAGGAGAACGAGAAAATAGTAAGAGAGAAGCTAGCGCGTAGATAAGTAAAATGAAGCAAGGAATATAATGTGGAAGGAAAAAAAAGAAATAAAGATAAAAGGAAGCTTTGCTAGATCCCTGGAAAACATACGCAGGAAATGTAAGAAGCAGAGACGCCTAACCTACACCCCTATTCTACAGTATCTGATAAGATTTGCAATACCAAACTACCGCCCAGTACGCAAGACGCTAGAAGTGATGGAAGCCATTAAAATTCTTGATCTCATCTAAGCTAATACATGATGAGGGCCTCCGCCACAACAACCAAACCAATAATTATCGAGGTTTTCCTCCCCACCCCATCCAACACAAAAATACGTATCCACCTTCCAGACTCCATTCCACCATTTTTGAACCACCAAACTTCGTATATTTACGCCTACAATTGAACTCAAAATAACTGTTTTTCTTTTATTCATATAGTGGTTTGTTCCGCCGCTTGTTCTAGAATTCTACACTGGGGAGGTTTGCCAATGATATTTTATATGCCATAATTTTATTTTTGTAAATATTGACTTTTCATTGTGATTATCCCCCACCTCGGTATCCACCTCCGCCACCACCACCATATACGCTACATTGAACTCAAAATAATGTTATAGTGGTTGTTCCGCCGCTAGAATCTCCCTGGAGTTGCCATGTAATTTATAAGCATAATTTTATTTTGTAATAATGAGTTAACTTGTGATGTATCATTTTTATTTAGCAACTTGTTGGATATTGTAATAGTTGAGCTTTTTGCATTTTTATTAAATCCAACTCCTTGATTTAAGTTCAATTGGTTATATACTAGGTCTAAATGTGGACTAGCACGAGCCGTAATTAAAATCTTTAACAACTTAACATTCTACATTACGAAGTAAAAAATCCATGTGGTTCACATGTTTCCCGGTAACCCTCTCAGTCCGCTTCTATTGATACTCGATGCATGCGTATATCATGAAATGATGTAATGAACAAAAAACGACTTTAAATCACAAACTTAGATAGAAGGCCTAATTGGACAAAAGGATATAAAAAGTGACGTGCTCACGTCAATTTTTTATCTTTATGTTTTTCTTGTGTGAAGAAATAACGACTCGAAGAAATTTGGATCCAAGCGATACACCAAGACCTTCAAGTCAACTGCAACTAGTTGAGGGCTATTTTTTGGAGGTCAATATGTACCACAACTTGTTAATATTCTTGATATATATTACAAGTAAAGGAACATTTGAACATATTATAAAAAAACACTATGATGAAAAACATTTTAGCTAAACGCGTGGTTATAGTATTGCTTGTGATTCTTATGCTTAATCATGTTATTCAAGCAGGATCGAATTTATTTGATCCAAATCAAGGTACACCGGCCTTCTCGTATTTATTTTAACGGTGTTAATAGAGAAAAGTTCTATATAGAACATTATCTAATCAAAGAACAATCCACTTCATCTCAACCATCCATTTTATTTCCATCTAATGGTTTAGATTAATTTTTATTTTTATTTAATTAAAAAACCCACTTTCATTCTATTTTTTTAAAATTAAATATCTCACAAACCGTTAATCGTTAGCAAACGAAATTTTACCACGCGCGAGAATTAAATCATCTTTCTATAGAGGGGCACTTCTATATACTTCGAAGACTTTTTTTTCGATTATTTTTTTGATTCACGTCAGTGAAAAAATCACATGTGATTTTACGAAATTTCAACATGTGATTTGTTACAAATCTCATTTGTGATTTTTTCGAACGTGTTAGTGAAATAAAAAATTTCGGAAAAAAAGTTCGTCGTCAAAGTATATAGAGATGCACTTTATAGAAAGTTAAATAAAAAAATACTCGTCGCGATGCTTTCGACGAACTTTTTTCACGTTTTTTGATTTTTTTTCAATCACGTCTGAAAAAATCGCATGTGATTTGTGATACAAATCACATGTGATTTCATTAAATCACGTGTGATTTTTTCAGACGTTACTGAAAAAAAAATCGAAAAAAAAGTCGTCGAAAGTATATAGAAGTGCCCCTTTATAAAAAGATAAAAAAAATACTCGTCGCGATACTTTCGACGATCTTTTTTTCCTATTTTTTTTCAATCACGTCTGAAAAAATCACATGTGATTTGTATCACAATCACATGTGATTTTAAGAAATCACAAGTGATTTTGTCAAACGTGATTGGAAAAAAAAAAAAAAATTTAGTTCGTCAAAAGTATATAAAAGTGCCCCACTATATAAAGATAAAAAAATACTCGTCGCGATGGTGTATTTTTGGTCGTTTAACGATTTATCGTTTGCTAGATATTTGAGTTTTAAGAAAAAGGTGGAAAGTGAGTTTTTTTATTATGATGAAAAAATGAGTGGTTATGATTCACCCATTTGTTCTTTAAGATGACCATGTTCTTTATGGATCTCACCTCGGTGTTAATAACGGTCTAACTTTGATTACGAGTTCACATGGAGAGCTTAGAACTCGGAAATCAGCGCCGCCACCGACACATAAGCGAAGTTGAGCTCATAATTTTCGTATAGAGAGTCCTTCACCACCGCCATAAACCCTACAGCTTGCAAATTTTTAGGCTTGGGATTTGTATTTTGAAGTTCCTTCATGGAATATGTATTGCAGCAATAATCAAATTCGCTAGATGTTTGAATTTCATTTGTGGTAATATTCTTTTCAGTTGACACCGCTATAGATCTGGTCCATAGTCACATAATTCTCTAGAAAGGCCGCGAATTGCGATCAAGTTCGCTCGTTCCCAAATCAGGTACGATTGAGTCGGGATCAGGAAAATCAACGATCCGAATCAGGGCCTTCCTAATCATGATGTGATCTTTTTGTTAACGTTAGTATCCGACTTAAAAACCTCAGAAACTTTAATATGTAACTCACAATTGTTTGTGACTTATGAAGATTTTATTATTATCAAACTAATTTTATATTCTAAATTTTAGGTTTTTTTATGGGTTAAAATCATGAAATAGTAACCAACTTTCAATTTTGTTTCAATTTAGTCACTGCACTTTCTTTTGATTATAAAATAATAATCAAGTTTGAAAAGTGTTCCGTTTTAATCACTCAAAGTTTCAATAGTGTTTTATTATTATGTAATTTTTATGTTTGAGTGACTAAAACGGAACACTTTTCAAACTTGGTTACTCCCTCCGTCCTATATTAAGTGTCCATTTTAACTTTTTAAAGTCTTTTTTCATCAACTTTGACCGTAAATATTTTTGTTTACATTATATAATACTTAATAAAAATTATACCAATGAATAACACATTCAAAACTCTATACATTCATATATTTTGCATCAAGTATCATTTAACATAAAAAGAAATAATTAAAGTTAAAGTTGAAGAAAAAAGACTTAAAAAGTCAAACTGGACACTTAATGTGGGACGGAGGTAGTATGATTTTTTGGCATATATCTCTTTTCATCTGTGCATAAGTTGGTTGTACATTAAGTTGGTTGGGTTAGTGAAATACAGGGGGTGGGTATTTATTGTTAAGGTACAACCAAATAATGCACATATGAATACCTTAAAGATATGTTTTTTGAACAATTACACAATAATAGAACAATATTGAAACTTGGATGATTTTTGTGAATAGTTTAAAGTTTGAGTGATTTAATTGGAACAATTATCAAACTACGTTACTATTTGACAACATTTTCCCTTTTTGTATAACCGTTACTAATATATTAATTATTAGGTACATCATACCGAAGCGATCCCAAATGAACCTACCCCACCAAACCGAATTCTAGGTACCTTGCGAACCGCTATCTCAATCTTCGAATTCGTACCCGAACGATCCCCGTTCCATGTGACTACGATCAGGTCTGATAACAATATGGCATCAAACTATACAAAAATCGAGCATACTAAATGTGGTCTTTAATAATATATGTCATCAAACTGAATAAAAGTGTTTCATAACAGAGAGCAAGGTGCAGTGGGCAGATGTTGGTGTGCCACCTCAACGCCAACTTAATATCCATCCAATAACATCCTAATAACTAAAACACTCAACAAACAAAAAAAACTAATAACATGTATTACATGTGAGTCCTAAAAAAATACCTCACTCATTCACAAAACAAAAGAAAAATACCAATGGCACCAGTGGGTGTCATGGTTAAAAACGAATGGCTAAAAAGAACGGTGCAGTTTGGCTAACGAACGGCTAGCCATTGGTACTTTTTGGGGTGAATGGCGGACGAATAATCCGCTTATAAAAAAGTGTTCAAAACTATTACTAATTGCATTTGCATATATCATGAAACAATCAAATTGAGCCAAAACTTTTACTTGATAAATTCTAATGCTATACAAAAGTGTAAAATGATAGTATAAAGAAATGACATGCGATGTGTACGTCAAAGTTTTATTTGTGTATTTTCTGGTGTGAACAAGTATCGAGTATGCATGGTTATCAATATAACTAAAATGCTAATATATATCAGTATTTTTTAATAAACAGAGAAATAATATATCCTCCTACTCTTTGTTCCGACTTACTTTCCTACTCAAAAGATCCTGATAAATGACATAATTGACGGTTTCCAAATCAAGAGATAATGAGCTGCGAAAAAACATATTAATTTATATGTGTAGGAGCTGAGGACAAGGATAAATTATGAGATAAGTACGAACATAAATCATATTACCTGTATTTTCTTGTAGGTAAGTTAATAAAATAAAATTTGACCAAGACCTTCATGTGAACGGCAATATGCGGTTGGCCAAAAGCTAGGTGACTTTTATGCTTCCTGCTTTAAACTTTCTTTCCAAGAAAATTACTTAACTTTTTTGGTATAAATTTTAAGTGAAGGAACATTTGATAAACATATAATAAGAACATTAGCTATGAAGAAAAATTGTTTAGCAAAACGAGTGGTTATAATATTGCTTGTGATTGTAATGCTTGGTCATTTTATTCAAGCAAGTTCCGAATCATTTGATCGGAATCAAGGTACATTTATCACTTTTTCTGTTTAGTCATTATTTCACATTAATGTTTAGATCACGTTGTAATGGTGTTAAGATATGATTCTGGATTTTTCAGGTAATCGTAGAGAGCTTAGAACACGGTCAAAAGCACCGCCTGCTCCTAACCTAAGGCCAAATGTACAGTATAACCCACCTGTCATTCTTGGGAGTCCACCTCCATCGCCACCAACACGTACGTAAGCTACGATGAGTTTATCATTTTGGTTTAGCGGTTCTTCCACCACCAAGATCAATTCGTATCTGCTGCCGCAAACCCCATAGGGTTGCTTATTTAGTATATATGGTGTTTGTAATAAAGCATGTTGTTGGAAGTATTATTTGGATTTTCTGATGATATAGCAAGCTTTTATAGTATCATGAGACTGCATGAGTATAGCCGGAAGAACGATACATATTCTTATTTATTGGTTACAATTGTTTTTTTGATCAATGAAGAGAGAAATACTAATGCACCACTCACACCGACATAGTACGACTAAAACTATAGTTTAGAGAATAAGCTGTATAATCTAGATTCTACTAATTGTTAATGAATATCATGAACGTTAAGTTCATGCTTATCTTCTACCCACGAAATCCTAAGTGGCGGAATACAGAGATATAATGAGTGAAAAAAAATATATCATATATTTATGTGTGTAAGACAATAAGTAATTAAGCATGTGAATTAGAAGGATGTAGCAACACTCGACTTAATATAATTAGGAAGATATAGCACATCTTGCTTCAGAACCTCCATATTACCCATCATGTAGTCTTGTGACCGCATTGAACAAAAATCTTTCGAGACTCTGAAAGTTGAACCTTGTCCGCCCTGGAAAAAAAGCAATTATAGTTTTTGGGTAATCTTCGAGACCCCACAAATTCTTGATCGTATTCCAAAGGCTGCACGCTATGTCACAATCCACAAAATACAGGATCATATATACCAACCTTTCGTCAAAGTTTTACTTGTGTTTTTATTATTATGCATGGATATCCGTACAATAGACGTCTTCGTTGCAATTTTCTTCAAAGTAAACACAAGTATACAACTAATACTATTTTTAAATGCATAATACATCCAATAAACTGTTTTCAAAGTCGCTCAAAGTGATTAAATAATCATAAACGAGTCATTTATTTATGTTCTTCAACAACTTTATGTTAGGTTCGTATCTTCCCTTATTAGAAAAAACCATATCCATTACCCCAGAAGGTTACGGCGTAAACAGCTATATGTTTACGGCGTAAACTTCACATTTCCTGTCTTGGTAGATTACACGTTAGCTCAACAAGCGTGCACTTCACACTTTCCTAACTTGTTTTCGAGCCGAACATGAAACCTCATTGGTCTTTAGTAAATCACCATTGCCTAAAAGGTCATCGATGACACTAAAATCACCAACAAATCCCCCTTCCCCATTTTAGTGTAATATTTGATTTACTAAAACATATATAAAGATATATGCTCTTATGTTAAAACAAACATAATGAAACAAACAAATGCATAAATAAAAATGTCTTGCGATTGAATTTTCATCTTAGTATAATACACATTCCAAATATTCGAAAATCAGAGTGTCGTAACGATACACATTCATTTACTTGACACTTTCGTTTCTACAACACTCTAAAGTTCGTTTACTTGACACTTTACAAGCCATGTGTCCCAATCCATTAATGAACATATAGGAAGCCAAGTTCAACCTTCTTGAGCGGAAAAACTTCATGTTCAGATAGGTGGTTTCTTTTAGTCATGCCCTGCTATTACTTTTTTAAAACCATTAAGAAGGTAAACTTTAACCTAATATCACTTGCAGGTCTGAACACAACTTTAGGATAAATACATATGTTCCAATCTCTAGCTATGAGCTTTCCACATTGAATTCAGCTTTTAACGTTGTATTAGAAAGGAATTGGGTATCTCATTGATAGTAGATTTAGATGGACTTTAATCTCATCTCTAACATTGACTTAATCACTAATTCCCTAACTAAACCCTTCATCATGTTGTTAGCTAAATTACGTTGCAACTTTACAATCTCAATAGAGATCACCCTTTCATGATTAACTTCCTAATCATACTATGTCTAGCACCTAAGTGTCTAGACTTTCAATTATACGCCTGACTATATGCCTTAGCCATCGTGAGAACACTATCACATTGGATAGATATTAGTGCTATTGGTTTTGGCCAAATTGGAATCTCATGTATCAAGTTTCTTAGCCATTCTGCTTCCTTACCGGCAGCAACCAATGCTACAAACTCAAATTCCACAGTAGAACCAATGATGCATGTTTGCTTCTTGGAAGCCCATAAAATGGGACCTCCCCTAAGCAGGAACACCCATTCACTCGTAAAAGATGAATCTTCAACATGATTTATCCAACTAGCATCTGAATAACCTTCTAACACCGAAGGATATCCAACATATGGCAAACCATAATTCATAGTTCCTCTCAAGTACGTAAACACTCTTGTTATTGCTTTCCAATGCTATCTACTAGGATTACTAGTAAACTTGTCATAGCATACATCAAGCAGCCAATAGCGCTTGAGTATTCGAGCTGATCCACAGGTTTACCTGTATTAGGTTTAAGCTTTTCTACCGGATTCATGGGAGTACTCACCGGAGAACAATCTTCATGATTAAACTTCTTGAGTATTTTCTGTATGTAATGAGATTGTGTAATTAGAATCTCTTTATTTTCACGTTTTATCTTAATACCAAGAATAAAGTCTTCTTCTCTCATATCTTTCATTGAGAACCTTGATGAAAAAACTTCTTAGTTTTATCAATTTGATTTTGATCAGTGCCAAAAATTAACATATCATCAACATATAGACACATTATAACACCTTTACCGAAGTCATCAAATTTGCTATATACACACTTATCGGATTGGTTTAAGTGAAAACCATTTGACAACACAACCTCATCAAACTTTTGATGCCATTGTTTATTTGCTTGTTTCAGCCCATATAATGACTTAACCAGTTTACACACCTTATGCTCATTACCCGGCATAACAAATCATTCCGACTGCTTCATATACACTTCTTCAACTAAATCACCATTCAAGAATGTTGTGTTAACATCCATTTGATGGATCACTAGATTGTGAATAGCTGCTAAGGCCAACAACAATCTAATAGTAGTGATACGAGCAACTGTTGCATAGGTATCGAAGTAATCAATCCATTCCTTTTGTCTAAAGCTTTAGATCATCAATCGAGCTTTGAATTTGTCAATTGTTCCATCAACTTTCATCTTCCTTTTAAAGATCCATTTGCAACCTAAAGAGTTGCAACCAGGAGGTAAATCAGATAAAACCTATGTATTATTTTCTATAATGGAACCAATCTCATCATCTATTGCTTCTTTTCAGTAAGCAGCATCATGAGATTACATATCTTCGTTATAGGTTCTAAGATCCTCCTCTATGTTATAGCAGTAATAGTATTGTGATCCAACTTGATCTCTTGATCCCTCAACTAGATATAGCTGAAAATCAAAACCATATGATTTAGCTTTCTGAACTCTTTTACCTTTTCGAGGTTCAGGAATCTCACTTGGTACATAATCAAAATGATCATCTCTTTGAGATTCAACCAAATTTAGTATAACATTCTTTGGTTTAGGTATTGAAGAGAAACGGTTCTCATCAAATATTGCATCTCTTGATTCTTTTTCACCCAAAGTTCTCCTTTTCGGATCAGGATGCCTAACAACGACTCTACAACCCCAAACTCGCAAAAATGAGTTGGGTCGTTTCTTATACCAAATTTTATATGGAGTAGTCTTGTTCTTTTTATTAGAAACCCTATTCAATCAAATAGCAAGCCGTTAATATGGTTTTTCTACAGAACCCCTCACTCAAACCCGAGTAAGATAACATGGAATTAACCATTTCTTTAAGATCTCTATTTTTCCTTTCAGGCACACCATTTTGCTGTGGTGTGTAAGGAGTTGTAGTTTCATGAATGATTCCTACAAATTGGAAAAATACAAAATCATAATATTCACCACCTCTATCCGTGCGTAAGGTTTTATAAATTCTAAATTTATCAAGGAAATCCAACAAGTCTTTGTTACTGACTTCATGTTACGACGTAACACCAGAGTGTTACGACGTAATCTTTAACCATTTTCCTGGTTACGGCGTAAATCAAATGTTTACGGCATAAACCCACTAATCGGTTACAACGTAACCAATTCCCAAATGATTTTTACCACTCCATGTCATAGTAGAGTTTAGATGCCCTTATTCCATTAGATGCCCTTATTTCATACAGAAACACAACTATACAAAAGTCACTTCATTTTCTAAACAAAATATCGATCAAGATAACTCATGCCCTACTATACCATCGGTAGATCACATGGAAAACAAAGATAATCATTAAAACATGCGTTTTATTGAAATCACGTTATGTGATTTCCTGTTGTTTTAGCATCTAAAAGTAACCATGAATTTTAACCAATTCACTCACTTCAGTAAAATAAAGTCACTTTGATAGAAGAATTTAACATGGGTAAAATACATTTATCTATCATGCAAATAATCAAATAATTTAAATTGCAAATTAATTTACTATTAAGCAAACACATTCACAAGAACCAATTTGTCATTCTGAACTTATAGATAACACAAAGGATTTAACATTAGTTACCAAATTTTACAAATATGCTTCTCAAAACAGTGTTCATTCATTCACATAAATACATAACTAAGATCTTTGTGTTAGCACTTGTATCATGTGGAACTATCATCCACACTAGTTTTGGTTCTGTTCAAAGAATATTGCATCCAATATTACCACAACAAGTAATTGTTGTCAATGGTTTTATACAATTATCATTACAATAGGAATCACATGTAACTAATCAAATAGTTACCAAACTCGAACCACAAGTATATGATTATTTGAAATTAATAATCTCCATTAGAATGATTAATAAAACCTCTTGATAAGGATCAAAATACTTTATACGTTTGTTAGAAAAATTAGGGTGTTTGTGTGATGTGATAATCCTGGATATCTTGCTAGAATCGTGTAAAAGTCCATTTTCCATATAAAGTATTTCGACCCCATCGAATGCTTAGGTTGCACGTAATCTCTATCGGGATAATTCTAGAAGAGAAACACTTTGTGTTCTAGGCACAAGATCACAAAGCAAGAAGATTATAGGAATTATATGTATTTTCGTCCTTGTTCTGAGACCAATACTTCCTCTGTATATATCATAGGAAGTTAGGACAGTTATGAACGGTTAATAGTGGTTAAAACTGAATTTAGTTAACTTCTTGGCATAGACTTTATGGCGTAACACCACCCGTTACGGCGTAAAGTCTATACATATACCAGAAGTCAGTTTCTGACTAAAGATTACAGCTTAACCTACTCGTGTAGGTTACGGCGTAAACAACCACAAAATCATATCCATTACCTCAGAAGGTTACGGCGTAAACAGCTATATGTTTACGATGTAAACTTCACATTTCCTGTCTTGGTAGATTACACGTTAGCTCAACAAGTGTGCACTCCACACTTTTCTAACTTGTTTCCGAACCGAACATGAAACCTCATTGGTCTCTAATAAATTACCATCACCTAAAAGGCCGTCGATGACAGTAAAATCACCAACAAGTATGACTAAAATCACCAACAAGTATGAAACTATAGTTTAGAGAATAAGCTGTATAACAAAGCTTCTACTCTTTATTCATGTTTATCTTCTACCCACAAAATCCTGGCAAGTGGCTGAATGTAAAGAGATAATAAGTGAAAAAAGATCTATCATATATTTATGTGTATAAGAGAATAAGAGTTTTTAGGTAATCTTCGAGACCCCACAAATTCTTGATCGTATTCCAAAGGCTGCACGCTACGTCACAATCCACAAATATATGATCATGTACCAACCTTTCGTCAAAGTTTTACTTGTGTTTTTATTATTATGTGAACAAGTATCGAGTATTATGCATGGATATCCGTACAATAGACGTCTTCGTTGCAATTTTCTTCAAAGTAAACACAAGTATACAACTAATACTATTTTTAAATGCATAATACATCCAAAAAACTTTTTTTCAAGGTCGCTCAAATTGATTAAAAAATCATAAACGAGTCATTTATTTATGTTCTTCAACAACTTTATGTTAGGTTTGTATCTTTCCTTATTAGAAAATAGAAATTTAGAATCAAACCAATTTTATACTGATTTAGTTTTAAATTCACATTGGAGTTTCGATGTTCCCGTATTTTATTTTGAATGCAATACGAACATGAGGCGTACATATTACAATAACTTAAATTTCTTGATATATATTTCAAGTGAAGGAACATTTGAGCATATTACAAAAACACTTTGAAGAAATACACTTTAGGTAAACGAGTGGTTGTACTGCTTGTCATTCTGATGCTTTATAATGTTATTCAAGCAAGTTCCAATTCATTTGATCCATATCAAGGTACAACTATCAATTCTTGTGTTTAATCATAATTTTCTGTTGACGTTTAATTACATGACACCGTAAAGGTATTCATTCCGAATATAATTAGTATATATAGTTACATTTTCACCTTTTCAGGTAGTCGTAGAGAGTTTAGAACGAAAAAACTAGCGCCACCTTCTCCTAAGGCAGGTCCAAGTCTTGGGTTTTTTCCACCCAAGAATCCGCCACCAATCTTTTCTCCACCTCCATCGCCACCAACACATATACTAGGTCGATCTCATCATCTTGGTATATGAGTTCTTCCACCGCCATAAGCCCCCGGGGATTGGTTAATCAGGAATTCGTGTGTTTGGATATTGTAATGTATATTAAGCAAAATCATCATCATTTATAATAAACGGGTTGTTGGAAGTAATGTTTTTATGTTTTAGTCTTCGATCTTTTGTTGTATTACACCATGCATGATGAAACAATGATGTTAACAACTACACAAATACAAATGATATATAAACGAATAAATTACTTTCCAACCAAGTAGTCTCACACTACATCATGTTATACTAGCAAGTCCGTATTTGTTTGATCCACATCAAGGTGCAACATTACCACTTCTTGTGGTTAATATTGTTAATGATGACGTATAATAGGTATACCAAGCCTCCGGGCTTGGGCCACATTGACACGTGGGTTCCTTGGCCCAACTGAGTAGTTATGGGCCGAAACTAAACCCACTCCTGCATTAGTTATGGCCCGGACCCAACAAACGGACGCGGACCTAACTTTAGGGTACTTTCGTTCGCGGAAAGCACACACGTCCGTACACATGGTTATTGCGGTACCTTGTCTGACAAGGGACCCTTTCCGGCCACTAATGAAACATGCGAAATATTAGAAAACCCTAATATTTCGTTCGCCTATAAAAAGGGACCCTCTGACACAATGAACAATATGATTTTCTCCCTCCATACTCTCATACTTTCTCTCTCTACATGTTTACTTACTTTCACGTCGGAGTCTAACCGTGGGGTCCGTCCCCACGGTAAAGCTAACGGTTTTTATCTGATTATGCAGGAAATCGTCACTTCTCTTGCTCTAGTACAAAACCCAACGCTCAAATCATCTGGACGCCCAACACAGGATTTGAGCCCAGATCTACACCCGACACGTATTTTGTATCAACAAGTGGCGCCATCCATGGGACCCCGAACGCAACCACGTTTTCTAAAAAACTCACCATGAACACTCATGAATAACAAACCTCAACAATTCCCACATCCGTTGTGCGGAACACTTGGGGAAAAAGTGGTCCAAAAAATCTCGAGGAACCTGCGTCCAATGAAGCCCTAAGAGAATTGTGCGACAAGAACTACCACTAACTTTTGCCGCTTATTGCTGAAAAAATGCAAAAAGAAAAGGAGCAACAAGATAAACTCAAAGCAGTAAAGGCACGCCTACTTTACGACAATGAATCTGGGAGAAATCCAAGAAACCATAAAGAGTCCCATTACTCCGAATCCAATACGCCAACTGCCCGAACATAGCCGAGAAGGAGGCATGGACGCAAGCACTCCCGAAGCCCGTCACCAGTCGCCAGTCTCTTTAGAAGACTCAAACAAAACTGACCTCCTTCACCTAGGCTCCTGCCGCGGAAGGAGGGAGGTGTGTTCAATAGGCTGGGAAGAAAAGAACCAGGCGCGTTTGCACGCTCTGATAGTCACCACCAGAGTTCCCAAGCAAAGGGAACCGAGGCACTGGCAAGAAAGCATTATCATGAGGGCACATCGTCCCGAAGAACCAGCGGATATTCTGAGAGCGAAGACAGCGAAGGGGGTCACTGGAAGTCCAAATCAAAAAGGCATAGGTCAGATACTTACGAGGATGATCTCTCCCGGCCTTGGACGTGTGAAGAAAGCAATCCTTTCACGACCCGGATCCGACATTTTGATTTCCCAAGGACAAGGATGCCTAGCCATGTCAAGACATATGACGGAAGTGGGGATCCGGAAGACCATATAAAGCTATTTCAGTCCGCTGCAAAGACAGAGAGATGGGCAATGCCAACATGGTGCCACATGTTCAACTCAACGCTAACTGGGAATGCCAGAGTCTGGTTCGACAAACTCCCAAAAGAATCCATTGACAGCTACGAAGATCCGAGGGCATCATTTAGGGAAAATTATCGTCAACAAACAAAACACATTAAGGATCTATAAGATACATAACTCAACAAAGGGACGGAGAATCCACGGAGGACTTCATGGAGAGATACAAAGAGGAAGTCCTGGACGTGGAAGGAGCGCCAGAATGCATGAAAATCTTCGGATTCATGCATGGGATAACCCACCCTGAGCTGATCAAACGTTTGTACGAAAAAATCCCTAGGTCAATGGACAAAATGTACAGGGTAACCATGTCTTTTCTACAAGGGGAAGTGGCTGCATTCAGTCATGGCCGGAAGAAAGCACCCACGCCATGGAAGCAACCAGAAAGGGGAAACAAACCAAGTTTCAAAAAGGGTTTCAAAAACAAGCACATGTCGGACAAAAAGCCAGACAGGTTCTCACTCCTTACAAAGACCTCGAAAGAAATTTTCGCTTTAGAAAAAGGAAAATTCAAGGCTCCACCACCAATGGTAACCCCTGCGAAAAAAAGGGATCCAAACAAATACAGCAAATTCCATGTGGATACGGGCCACAGTACGGACGAATGCATGCAGTTGAGAAAGCAGATAAACGAAATGATCAAGGCAGGTAAATTGTCACAATTCATCAAAGAACTGAAACAGAATGACAAACCAAAGGCACCCAAGAAGGGGGAAACAGCCGGAAAGGAAAGACCACTAGCCATCCTGATGATCCAACCGTGGGAAAAAGTGGCCAGGCAAAAGGTTACCTAGAGTTTCTCTCCAGAGACAACAATATCTTTTCCGCCTCTGGGAGACGAGGACGGAACGGAGGGCCAATGATCATTGAGGCTGAGATAGGAGGGCACTTCGTCTACCGAATGTATGTGGACGGAGGGGCATCCTTAGAGATCTTATACGAACATTGTTTCGTCATGCTCTGGCCTGAAATAAAAAGCCAGATGGTTCCGCCTACCACATACCTAACCGGATTTAGCGGGGAAATCATTTGGCCGCTGGGCCAGATATCCTTGCTAGTGAAAATAGGTGACGAAGGACATTCCACTTCCGCATGGATGTACTCATGTTGTCAGGTCACCATCCCAACAAGAATGATATATGGCAGGCGGGTATAGGTTATAAGAAATCCGTGCCATACCATCCACGGCACATGAGATGTTAAATTTCCCAGTTGAGAGGAAATGTAACATTCCTACAAAGGCAGCAGGATTATCCCAATGGAATGTTGCAATGATTCGGACTAGCACACAGCCCCAGAAGCTGCAAAATATTAGAAGAAAAATTCCGAGTGGCCCATTCTTTCGGAGAAAGGGGAAAGTACCCTGACAACAAACAAATAGCCATATGGTCTACTCATAACAGAAAAAGGACGGAAGGAACTATGTACTTTGCTTAGATGCAAAATCTTAGACGTCCCGCCCTCAGCATTGAGTGCCAGCGGATATTTGACGGGCTGGTTCAGGAAACATTGCGGACATAGCTTTGAATCGTCGGGAGGAATGCTACACCGTCTGCGGGCAAACTGAAAAGGAGTGCAAGCACCGGGAAAGAAAAAGCAATCCAAGAAAAAAGCGTCTTTAGTGTCGTTAAGCAAAAGGACAAGGAAATAGTCTCTGGGGTTATCAGTCCGTTGTAAAGTTAGTTCTTAACGTAAAACCTCGCGCTTCGCAGCGGAGCGCAGGTTCAAAAACTCGTTAATAAAACAAATATACATTAAACTTTTTTGGCCCAATACACTTAATAAGCACCAAAAATTTTTGGCCCACAAAATTCTAGTCCACAACCTCTTCTTCATCAGCCCCATCTTCATTTGTTATTTCACACTCCAAACTGAACAAACAAAACAAGAAGAAAAAAACCAATTTTTACAAACCAAACATGTGCTGTCTGGTTGCGTTTTCCACGACCATCTTGGCTGGCCCTAACGACGCGAACCCTGAAAACATAAGGCTCGGTGTCATTTTGGCACCGTCCTGTCAGATGTTCCCCAGAACGCAGGACACCTTAAGCTCTAATAAAACAAAACACATAACTTTGATATTTACTACTTTAATTGTATTTTTAAATGGGTTAGAATCCGGTTAAAAATCTCAACTTAAACCTAACATATCACATTACTAACCCGAACTTTTTAGCCTCTAACATACCCATTAATTTTTGTGTCGATCTTTATCATATATCGAGTCTTATCTGAAATTTACACCCTTGCTTTTAACTAAGGGTGTTAGTCAAGTTCGGGTCAATTCAGGTTGGGTCAAAAGTCTGGTCAAATCTAAAAATGTCATGCTCGAATCCGACCCTATTTGAATTCGGGTTAGTCGGGTTCGAGTTAGTTCGGGTCAGGTCAACTTGGGTCATGTCCACTCGGGTTTGGGTCAATCCGAATACGAGTAAAATTTGACAAAATTGCATATTTGTACACGTTTAAACAGAAAATTTATAAAATTTATATTAAAATATAAAAAAGAATTATTCGTGTCAATAAGATTGATCCGAACCCGAGTTAGTAGATTTTTCAGCTCAATACCTGGCCCTATTTTATATCCGGGTTACTCGAATTAAGCCAAATAGCTTGAACAATATTTTTTTGACCCGAATAACCCTATCTGAATAAGTTTAATTGGGGTCGAGTCCGGGTCATGTTCTTTTACGCCCCTACTTTTAACACCCGGGATAACAAACTCCGCGTCAAAAAGCAACAAAACAACACCTGAAGCAAACCCACCCCTATAAATACACATCTTTGACCACACTCTGACCACTTTCTTCCCATTTTCAAAACAAAACTCTCCCATTTTCCAACTGAATAATAAAAACCGTTTTTGACATCATCAACAATGACGGACACACAAAATAATAATGCACGTGATCATCTTCTCTTCATTGCTCGTGTTGCTGAACAAACTAAACGTTTCGACGGTATAACTATTCCTTCACTTCACATTTCGTTCATTTTAGCCTTCGATTTCGTTGTTACGTCATTTATTGTTAGTTACTGATAGTTTAACGGTTATTGTGATGTCCGTACAGATTTTTAGTTAAATTTGTTCATATTTTATTATTTTAACCTTTGATATCGTTATTACTGTTAATTATTGCTAATTTGACTAGAATAGCCATGCATATATGTACGTAAAAGATGTTTTTTTATCGATCGCTATGTCATATGCGTGTCTTAAACCTGTGACTCGCACCAACAATTATGTTGACGTTTTAAGCATCATTTTTAGGTGTGCTAAAGTGATGATAGAAGCGTTAAAGAGAGAAGGATTAGAAAGACCATAGGCTTGCATTGCGAAATCTATGTTCATTTAACTTGTTTTGGTTGGTTGCACTATATGAAATTGGATGTTTGTTTGGCGTTGTCATAACACGCTTTGATCTTGAAGTTTATTGAATGTCATTTTTAGTTTTCTCTATTTTGACGCCTTGTGTTGTGATGATGCCTATTGATCATGCCTTGCGATTCCGCCTTGACGGGGTGTGACACTTCACATCTAACTCTCACCCTTTCTTTATCATTTTTTAACATTATTAACTTTCTCCTAGTTTCAACTGAATGCATCCTAACTCTTCCTGTCACCCTTTCCTCAGAAGCAAATTGCTATCCTAAGTAAAAGTAATACTTATTAGGACCCTTATTTTTATGCTTGCCTGTTCTTCGTAATTCTCTAAGTTGAATTCTCCTTTCAGAATCAATTCCATCATCTAAGTCACTGCCAAATGAGTCATAATCAATGACATCTAGATCATATTTCTGAACCTCAACAACACCTATACTTAAATCATGTTTAGGGTCTGCAGTGAAACAGAAATTATTCATACTCACATGAACATCTTCAACTATATGTTCATTATCATCAAACACTTCATCATGCTTTGGATCATAATCTAAATCCTTTGAATTACCACCACTTGTATAATCTCCTTCTGTGTTACTCTCTTCTTCTGATTCATTATCTGCATCAACTTTTGCTTCTTTGAACTTTCCAACAAGACCAATCCCTTCTGTCTAAAATAGCATCTCCAAGTCAAGCACATCATCAAATGCAGAACTGTTACCTACATGAACTACCATCTGCTTTCCAGTGATCTCATTCCCAGTTATCTCCTTCCTAGTGTTTGCATAGTCACCTAGTATCTCATCAAGATCTTCAAAAGGATCATCAGCACACTCTACTACAATTGGTGCTTCCACATAACTAGAAGGCTATTTTTTACTTAAAATTTTCATTACTTCACCAATGCTTAATGACTTAAAGCTAACATGTTCTCATTCTTTTGTCAAATTCCTATGACACATAGGTGTTAAATTCCTATTCACATTAGGACTGCTATCAATTTCTATAGGACCTTTTCTTAAATATGTCATCTTGACTGTACGATTTTTAGTCAACTTAGCTCATAATCGATACGCTATCTAGCGGATAACGTGTTTTTGATATGATATTAAGGTGTTTTATAAGTATAAATGCCGGTTTATATTTGTGACTTCTACAGACGATATGGTTTTTAGTTTTGAGATGACTATTAGATGTTAGAAGTTGCTAATGTGTTTTTGTGAAGATTGCTTGTGGTTTGTTAGCTTGAATCGAATTATAGGTATATATGTGCATTCGTGTTATGCGCTGTTTAGGCTTCAGATTAAGTGAAATTATGTCATGTGAATCGCGATGTTTACTTTGCTTTAATTGCAGAACGTGTTGTGTGATGTGAACGTATGATCGCTAATTGCCTCATTTCAACTCTTAATTGTTTTATCGGTCACACTGCATATTGATTACGTAGTTTTAAGTTCTGAGATGAGTATTTTTGTGATTTTAACTTATCAGTATTACTTTGATATATTCATGATAAGAGTCTGTTTTTTTAGGGCTTTTATGAACAAATTTTGTTTAAGTTTATCCTGTTTTTGTACCATTTTCATGCAGAATTTTTGTTGATTCTTGTTTGATTCGGATCTACGCATCTGTTTATACATTTCAGTTTTGTATATTTGTTTATGATTGTGTAGAATACAAACGGATTTATTACATTTAGGCTTTGAGATCCTTGTTAGGCGTGACAAATTTCCAAAGATGAGTTATGTGTATTGAAAATTTGGTGGTTTGTGTGTTAATATGTTACCTTTAGTTTTCTACTGTCCAACAAACGGCGTGGTGTTCGATAAATATTGCTTGTGGTCTTTGTTTGAACAAATTTTAGGCATCTGTGTGTATGTAACTGGGTTGCTTGGGCTTCATACAGTCTAAAATTGTTGGGTGGCCCAAACCTGTGTTTGTGTTAGACCAATGTCCCTCTATGAAGGAATTAGTGTATTTACCCATTTGTGTTGAGATTCTGGGAAAGGGGTGTAGTGGGATATGTATAAAAATGCACTATTGCAAAACTGGATAGAAAATAGAAGTGGACGGGAGAATAAAATACTTGATAACTATTAGTATTACTTTGATGAAGAAAACTGTTTGATAATACATAAGCTATATAATACATTGTGGAAAAATGCAGATAAGGTGTTGTTATTGGTTCACCAACATACATGCCTTTTCATTTATAACTGTAATATAACTAACTAAACTAAAATAACTGTCTTATGGGTCGAATTTAGACATGTGACCCATTCTAGAAATCGTGCAGACCTTTTTATTATATGTACAGTAGGCCTGCATGAATTATAAACATATACTAAGGTTTATTACATAGTCTAATAGTTAGGGAGAATTACATGTATATCCTTCTTGAAAGTTAATATTACATAAATATTCGATTATCAGTTTTGTAAATTACATCAATCCCTTACTCAACTTTGTGTAAATTACATCAATATCTTTCGCAAACATTTGACTTCTCATATTATTCAAAGAATAAATAAATCATAATTAATAAGTTAAGTTTTAAGTTTTTGAGAACTATTAATATCTTTTGTCTCCTCTCCTATATTGATCATAATTATATTTTTTATATTTACTTTTTGGCCTCTAGAGATGAAAAGAACATGTTAAATTTTTGGATATACATGTGAATTTCAAAAGTGTTGGGGAGGAGAGGTGTGCTAAAGGAGTAAATTACAAATGTGATAATGATATTGTGCATGTATAATTATAGCAAAGTTATCGGTAAGTGATATTACTTAATTGCGCAAAAGTTGAAGACACGTGGGTGGACATTGTGATGAAATATTGAACTTTAAGTAAGGATATAGATGTAATTGGCACTATTAATAGAATGAAGTTTTTATGATCTTAATTCCACAGTCACCTCCATAAGATCATAAATCCTTCCAATACTGTGTTTCTTGCGTTTTGCGAAGGGTCAAGGGTGTGGATGATGGTGAGAATCATCACTTGTATTGGGTGCTTGGGTCCTGAATACTGCAAGATGTCTCTGATTCCTGTCATTGTTATGATTTGATGGCCCTGGCTTGATTCTTTATCCTTGTAGGTGAGTCAGGTGTCAATGGTCGGATGGAGGCTTTATGGTGTGTTATGGACTAGAGATTTAGGGTGAACTATGTGATTCGTCGGTTGTAAGTACACTTCTTATGAGAACACTGTAGGTACTAGGATTCATTTTCGTCTTTACTTGGGTCACATCATGTATCTGGATGGTGTCATTCTCTGATAACGTAAATTACTATGCTCAAGATTAAGATCATTTGCTCCACATCAACTTTGACTATTCTTGGTCGTTAATACATGGGGTATTCGTTGGCTACATCTTTATGAACTGTGTGCATAAGTGTGAGGGGCTCGTTGGTGTGATAATTTAGGCGACCAATATTCGTCGGGTACCACAAATGCTCCACTTTCAGGTGACTGGGCTAAGAGATAAAGACAATCAGCATATCTATTCTCTTTAAATTGTCTCATCTCTAACTCACACGTTTATCCTTACTAGTGATGACAGTCATGGGGTTCTCTGAATCAATATGTACAATCTGGTATCTCTTTTGTATATTAATCTTCTTGTTTGAGGTATGTGGGTGGGGATACCGGCTTGGTCGAGGGGGGGTATGTTGGTTATAGTAAGTGGGCATAGTTTGAAGATGCGAGGTCCAGGTTATGGGTGGGAGTAGTTATCATGTATCGAGTAAACATTTTTTTGATTATTGCTAATATTTCGGCGGCGGTGTTTCCTATAAGTACACTGACATGCCGAAATGTAGGAGCTCGACCATCATCTAGTGTTGCCGGCGCTGAGCTACTGGACTCATAATGACGATCACAGCGGGAGAAGTGGGTGAGAGCCGCGCCAGAGGGTGTCTCTATAGGCATACGATGTAGTGGAGCAGAAGGCGTGCGCGGATAGGTGAGGGGGGCGAATGATATTCATTATAGGCGCATTTTTCTTGGGGGGACACACTCAGATTTGTGGGGGGGAGTGGAGAGATGATGAGGTGTGTGAGGCGCCGAGGTGTGTGAGTCTTGAGCGCGGCCAACTCTAATAGGGTGTTTGTACTGGAACCGATTTCACCACTTTGTCAAACTTGTTTCTGAACCTGTCCCACTCTTGACTTACAACCTCATCTTGTTTGATCAAAATCGGAGAGGTGGAATGCGAAGGCAGATTATCTCCATGTATAAGGTCGAGGTGCGCGAGTATCCTATTGTAATCAGAGTGGGTTTGAACTGTATGGGGGCCCGATGAGTTCAGTGTGAAATGTTTCAAATGAGACACGTTCTTTCCTTCACTATAGTGCTAGGTTAGTTAGGAATGTAGTCATTGCGGTGGAGTGCTGAGTATGATACAAAGTAGGACATTTTTAGGTGATGCTAGGGTATATATAGATTTAATGGAGTGTATGGTATGCATATTGTGATGGAGGCTGGTCGGATGTGTACAATTGTGGCGTTTATTCAGGGGGTCTAACTTCTGATTCATTCTTAGTGGGTTGGATTGTGATTAGCTGGTGTGATCCGCACTGACTTGCAGTCTGCATTGTTCTCATAGAAGTGAACTACCTGTTCAAAATCCTTTTGATATTCTCCAATCAAATCTCATTGAAAACGGGATGATTTAATGTACTTCTGGGGCATCGGAGAGTCAGGGGTGCCTCGTGTGTGTGACTGCGTGCAAATGATTCGATTGTGTACCATCGTCATGCCTTGAGATGAGGCCCTATCCACTATAGCGCAGAGGGGCGGATTCCATGATTGTAGACTTACAGATATGTATTAGCTGTCGGGGCTGACATATTTGAGTGTTGGTCCATAAATATTTACAGTTATGTGGGATGTACATAGTAATAAGTAAATGTATTGGGCGGTTTCTAAGGGTACTTGACATGGTCATCAATGCAGGAATGAATCGATCTCACACATCGCAAGTATGCGTTAAGTTGTCGAGTTGTCTATAGTCTATTGATTTGCTTATATACCAGATGTCATCCCAATAAGTATTTAAATCGTTCGCATTTGTAGGGTCAGTCAAGGCTAGCGTGGTGCACAGGTGAGCATGTTGAGGATTAAAGAGAGATGGGATATTGCGGACAATCTGGGTATAGTTTAAGGGCATCGCACACGAACTGGCACATAAGTTCTCTGGTGATGGCTGATATCTATCGAAATATAACTTATCGCTTGTCTTTACTATCTCTAAATATTGAGCGCAGACAATTTATTCACTATATGTTGTTGACGTCGTGCGTTCTTTGTAGCCATAAGTCCTTCATGGTTTCTTGATCATCCGCCTTGACCCCCCCATTTACAGGAGCACACTGAATTACTTAGAGAGATGAATGAAAGGAGTTAGCGCGCCCTTATGTTTATGCGAATGGATAGACGGGGACGTGTAGGAATTCTCCTATAGGACTTACTAGTATGATGTGTACCATCTCAGCGAGTTTCTATTGGTAAACCCATGTGAGATAGGAGTGTTAGGTTCACAGTATCAATAGGAGGTAGGTTGTTATATATAGTGCATTGGTATCCACGCACCCATTTTCGATCTTTACATGCTCTACTCTCCTTCTGGCAGATCCTTATCAGAGTATTTGTTTTATGCAGGTGAACCTAGGACTGTGTGCACATTTCTTATTCGACGCTCTGATCGTTAGAGTCTCTACTATGGTATGAAAGGTCATATGTTGTTTTTCTTCCTTCCTGCAGATGCATCCTCCCAGCGATCTTGAGCTCTGTACCAACTGTTAGGGCAGTTAGCAATGTAGGCCCGTAGGTATGAGCCTGGGTGGGTGTGTGAGTATGCTGGTGTTTAAGAACAGGGATTGGGTGCCCTCGAAAATCTCAAACCATGGTAAAGTACTAACGTTCGCTATGCACAACATTGAGGGGATAGCGATATTTTTTAATTGCATAGGGTGAGCGAGGTGAGACGGGAAGACAACGACGTTTGTGAGTGATGAGATAGAGAGTTATGTGTGTATATATTGGCAGCGGCGGGGGGTCAAATGGAGTCTGTGAGTAGCGGGTGCTACTGTAATGCGAATACACATTATCATGAATAGATATCGAACTATATTTCATGTTGGTGCTCTTACACATAATTGTTGTTTTCCAATTGGGAATACGAGTAGGTACGTACAAGGCGATGTTGGGGGTTGGGGTCTTTTGCTCTGCGGGAATATGTGGCGTGGCTTTTTAACTTGTAGAGTTGTGTATTGGATTCGATTCAGTGCGAGAAGGGAAATGTACGGGGATCTATTAGAAGGGTAGTATGTTATATTGGCACAGACTTGTGAGTGTAATTCGATTTCTCGCAGGGGGGGGGGTATTATGTGGGGGGTTCTCGATCGAATCTACTTCTCTGGTTATTTGACGGTCGGGGGGAGCGGTAGGTTTGAGAGTATAGTTAGCGCGGGTCGGGGGGGTTTAGTCTGAGGGGGCGGTGGGCTGGGGTCGTTGGGTACGGGGAGGTTGTGGGTGGTTGGATGGGGTTGATTGTGTAGGTTGGTCTGATAGAGGTGGTAGTGGTAGGGGAGTGAGGGGGGGGGTGGGGGCAGAAGCGAATAGGTTTGGTGGGTGGTTTATCCGGCGGGGGAGTGCGAGAGTGGCAGGACTGATGCGGTGGGGTGTTTCAGTGTGGGGGGGGGGGTAGAGAGCATGGGTGGGGTAGAGCGGGAGGAGGGGTCAGGGGGCGGGTGGTGATGATGGACGGACCATAATGTGTTTCTTATGAGCTTTAAACCACAAATGGAGTAGGACAAGTTACTAGGGTGTGACAGGTGGGGTAGTTAAACGGGTAAAGATTACAGCATGGGCGTCGGAGGGGGTATGGGGCGGCTCTAACGTAACTTAAGAGTGGTAACTTGTAAGTCCAATTTAAGAAGTTGTAAAACCGGGTCAAATCACGAGGTGAATTGGCTAAGCTGATGATCTATTATAGACATGATAAGTCAATGGAGAGTTGGTAACTTGATAAGCAAATGAATACACACAGATGACTGTTAGAATCCATGTAATCATTAACTTTAACAAACATTACCAGTTGGAATAATAAGTAAACTTTGATTGACCAATTTTCATGTAAATGGATCGCTACATAAACAGCATTAATACAATAAAACTTGATTCTCGCCTGGATTACAAATACTTTAGGGACATTAATAAACGGTCAAAATATGTCTGTTGAGTCGACCTATCGAACACTAATATACTATAAGAGTAATGACATGATTAAGTCAACTTAATGAGGTTGTAGCCTTGTAAGCATTTGAATACATATAGATTGAACTATTAACATACTTTACTTGTTGGAACTAAAAAATACAAATCTAGATAGACCCCATTTTCATGTAAATGGGTCGCTACATAATACAGCATTAGTACAATAACACTTTGATTGTTTGATTACAAGAATTATATCTAGACATTACGAGTTACTGCTCAAAACTTTAAGACCATTAAAAATCAGGTAGCAATAGTGAGTGACCGAGCCATTATTGTGGGAATGAAGGTTGTGGTTGTTGGTAGGGGCGTTTGTGATAGTGGGATTGGGCGTCAGTGGGGGGTGTGGTTAACGAAGGTATAGGAGCAATTTGAGGGATTAAAAACGACTTTAGATGTTTATAAAATTCCTTTGGTTTTTCTATAAGATAAGCATGTCCTGTACCTTTTATAACCACCATATCTGCATTATCACCCCAATGCCTGCATTTTTATCAAATATAAAACCATTAGTCGTTTTTAACCCTCTTGACTTAAAAAGTCAACATATACAACTGAATAAAGTCAAGAACCTTTTTAGTCCTGTAGCCCAATTCTAAAAAGGAGGAAATACTTGATCTTTATCACCCCAAATTATTTTCGTTGGCTGCATTATGAATTGGTACATTTGTATATGTTCAAAAATAATAAATGTTTAACAAAACGAGTGTAAATGAGTCACAATTGATAGTAAGTAGTTGACCTGGGATATTTTGGGAATTTCAGAAAGTTTACGGTCTTTGGCTAGAGCAATAATTAGCTCCCTTTTCTCCTCTATGTGTTCTTTGTTCATCTCCTGCACCCAATGTATCATGTTATGCCCGTCTTATTTGTGGCAGCTTTATGTCAATACCAATATATAGCTTGCATTTTATGTGATGAATTTGTTGTATATATTGCTATAGTTGTCTTCGCAAAGTTACGAAAACTCGTTGTTTGAAATAAACTATGATGCGTTGTGACATATGATTGCTATCATCATGCATAAAATGATAAAAAGACATTTTCTAACAGAAACTTTTTCTTGTTTCCAAAAGCAAGCTATTGTTGTATGTTGCGACAAAGGTTTGATGTACCATACTCTATATCATGCTATAATTCAATACGTTGCATCCAGAAACTGGTCCACATGTTTCCACACATATATGTCTCGATACGGACCCCTTTCCAACTTTTAGACTTAAGTCTTTTTTTTTCGAAGTTTAAAGGCTAAATTAGTTAAACGACCAGAACATTCTTTTGCCAGGTTTTATATTCATATTATTACACATAATAACAAAATAATTCAAAGTTTATCATTAGGTCACCAAATAATATTTTGCTAAATTAGATGAAAAATCAATCAACCAATAACTACACGAACTCTGATCAACATTTAGAATTTTTCTTGGGAGAATTTTTCTTAGGAATTGATGGACAAAACTCTAACAATTTTCCAACGGATTAGAGCACCGGGTACAGTCGGCTCATGGCTTCAAGCCATGGGTCAAAAAGTGCTGCCATGTCATGTCAGCAAAAGTGTTATGACACCAAAATTCTTATGGCATCAGACAACAAAAATACAACACTATGGCACGAGAAGATATGGCACCACATCTGGTATGGTTGGCACCACAAAAAGTGGCGCCATAGCTCCATCACGCATGTTGTTATTTGCCAGCCGAGGCATGATGGCACGAGGCCTGGTGTGGTTGGCACGAGAAAAAAGTGGGTTGGTGCCATGGCTTGAAGCCACCAGCCAACCATACCTACCTCTCGCTCTTTAGTGACGATTTTTAAGGAAATAGAAAAGTAGCACCGGTAGTGTCCTTTATTATCGTTCTGGGGGGACTTGTTATTTTGAGTCTGGTCCAGACTTTAGAAAGTCTGGATAAGTATTGTATGTCATCACCAACGGACCGACATTTTTTAACCCGATTTTTCCACTGATACTTTGTAACAGATAGTAGCAAATCTATCATAATTCAGTAAGGGTTTGCTAGACATTTCTAGTGCACATGTTAGAAAAACTCATAAAAACTTACGTCAATAAAGTCGACAAGTATACAGTTAGGAGTAAGCTTAACCGGGGGATTAACGAATGTAAACTTCATCAACTCCTTCATCTTCTGGGGCGTCTGAGGCAACAATATCTCAGCAGCTTCTTCCAATGTCTTAACCGGAAACAACCCGTCATCCAAATCCTTCATTTCCAAACACACACCTGCACAACATATCACCACTCGTTCCACCATCTCCTTAAACAGGACAGCCATACTATACGCCACAAATCCACCATAGCTCAACCCAACCACCCTCACTTTCTTTACATCATTCACCACCATGACTCTGTACACACACGCAGCTTGGAACGAATCAGTCCGTTCTGACCGAGTTGTAACTGAGTCACCAAAAGAAAACCAAGTCTGGTACGTAGAATTGAATGTGTGTTATTAGTTAGGAGGACATGTGGGCCCCATTGCCACATGGCATTGGCTCGTCGCGTTAATAGCAAACACACAAGAAATCTTCTTTAGCGTTTTCCACTCTTGTTTTCCACGTCTCCTTGTATACGCCAACACTACAACAAAAATTTCATTTGGGGTCGGCTTTTATTTTGGGTCGACAATGTCGACCCAAAACTCGGCATGGGACCCACTTTTTTTCAACCAAATGGGGCTAGTCAACAAATCCGTTTTGGGTCGAAATTTAGGGTCGACAATGTCGACCCTAAGTTATAAAAATGATATAACTTTATTAAAGTTTAGGGTCGACAATGTCGACCCAAAACTATAATAAGATGTCGACCCAAAATTCGCGCCAAAATTTTTCACCATCCCGCCTTAACGAAAAAAAAAATAATTATAATTAAAACACGTTTGGGTCGACAATGTCGACCCAAAATAAAAAAATGTTTAAACATATATAAAATACATTTAAAAATTATATATAAATATTTAATACAATTAAAGATTATATATAAATATATAAAACAATTTTTGTACATATATAAAATGCATTTAAAAATTATATATAATTAAAATACACGGAAT
>BQNB010058910.1:0-37558 GCA_026074375.1 Tanacetum coccineum
ACAATCACACTAATTGAATAATTATTGGGAGCAAAAAGTTGACAAGTCATAGTTATAAGTAGTGTTAGCATCTTTACTTATACTCAGTGGTGATTTCGTTTTTATGCTTAGCTTGGGACTAGTGAAAAATCGAGGACGATGAATTTATCCATTCGAACATCCATAGATTATTCTATGGGCGCTTCTCATTCTATGATCCCAGTGTTTATAAAATAAAGGAAGTCAAACATGTTAGTTAGTTAAGAAAAGAAAAAGGAAAATCCAAAAATATTAGGGATAGTTAGTGTACATATAAAAGATGGTGAAAACGGGACTTGTAGAAGCCATTGATTCTTTAGTTCCCCTTAACGAACACTTAGCTACTTTTCGAGGTTATTAGTCAAGGAGGATTGAGATTCTTAGTTTTCTTAAGTGTTTACTTCATAACATTGCGTGAGGACACGGCAATATCCTAGTATGGGGGATTTTGATATGTGCTTAATTACGCATACCATTTTCCATTAAAAACGGATTTAAATGACTAAAAACGTACCAAAAATACATTGTATTTGTATGTTTTGCATTTGTATTATGCAGGAAATGGATATTTAAGAAAAGGACAAAAAGAAAGCCAAAAACAAACAAAATCGAGCACGAGATGGAAAAGGCAAAGTCAAATCGAAGCCAAAGTCAGTCAGAGCCAAAAAGTCAACAGAAAAGTCAACCCCGACAAAGTCAAATGCCAACTCCAAGTTGTATTACAAAGAAAACAAGACAAGGGACGAAAAATGCAAAACCGGCAAAGGTTTGCAATGAAGTTATATAACTTGAGGGGAAAAACTGCAACTTGCACAAAAAGCCTTCTTTCCGCCCCATCAAAATCCATGTAAAACGATAGGGGCTGGCGTCCCATAACTCTACCCTGCAAAACACTCAACACCTAGAATTCTTTCAACCACCCCTCTATAACCCCCAGCTGTTTTAAGTGCATCGTTGGAATCCTCACTATTCCCAAGTATTTTCGAATGGCTATGATTGACTCAAAGAAGCACAAAAGAAATGGAAGGCTGGATTTTGTTTTAGAGTCACCTACAAAGAGCTCACTTGGTTTTTGCTCTCACAAAAGTAATCATGCTGCAAGTCTAGAGAAGAAGGACTTCGGTATAAATAGACGCCTTTTGTAAGCCTTGGAGGCAACTGTTAGTTTTTTAATTTTTAATCTCACTTAGCTTATTCAGTTCTTAAAAGTTAATTACAGCATTTAATTCAGCTTTGTAACACTTTCAAGTTTTAATGCAAATTTGAAGTTTTAAGTCAATTTACAATTCCAAGTGTTAAGTTTCTTAATTGTGTTGTTTTGTGTTCAAAAGCTCTCAATACAGCTTGTTTACAAGCTGTTTTAACTAAGTGAACCTAAGAAGTTAATTAGATAAGAGAAAATCACTAAAATCACTCTCAAATACACCACAGCTTATTTTATGGATGATAAGCCAGTTCTGGACGGGCTTATGGACACCACTAGCTTGTTTTATGCAAGCTAGAGCTTGTAGATTCATTGGTTGACCCTGTTTTGAGCAAGGGTGTTGTAAGTCTCTCTTTCTCTTATTTCTCTTAGTTACTGCAGAACTGCTTATTAGTGCCTATTTGTTACTTATGTTTACTTATTTGTGCTTTATCAGAATGTTTAGTGCTTATCTTACTTAGTTGTTAGTTTAAAAGTGATTTGTGCAACTTTCTTAGTTAGTAAATGTTGTTCATTTAATAAAATAGTTAGTTTTAGTTAACACTGTTTAGATGTTCAGGCTTATTTAAAGTGCTCTTATTCCTTGATCGAAGTCTGCTATAAATGCTTATTTTGTTATTTGATATCTGTTTCATATTAATTAGGATCAAATCAGTTAATATAAAAAGAAAATGACTTTTGAAAATTTCAGGTATCTTTCAATAGCAGTACTAACTCATAGTTAGTCTGCTCAGTTACTCTTGGTTTAAAGCTAGCAGTACTAACTTAAAGCTAGCAGTACTAACTCCAAGTTAGTACTGTTAGTTAAAACTGTTAGTACTGGTGGTTCATTTTAGCTTATCAGCTTATTATTTCGGCTTATTTAAGATTTCCTTAGCTTTTTAGAGTAGATTAAACCATTTTCCTTTACTGTCTTTAAGAGTAAGCTTATTTAAGCTTATTTTCCTTTTCAAAGTATTTTCAATAGTGTATCAGTTTGTAGCTTTTTAGCTTATTTGCCATTCTAGTTTATTCTAGTTGCTTATTCTTATGTCTGAGTGCTTATTAGGGGTAGTTAAATATCTGTTTTAGCTTATTTGCTTATTTCTTGTTTCGTTGTGTTTTGTTTAAGCTAGCAGTACTAACTTTAAGCTAGCAGTACTAACTCCAAGTTAGTACTGTTAGTGCTGTTGCTAGTACTGCTGAGTTTCCTTGCTTAATTTAGCTTAATTGCTTTTTGAATTTGCTTATTTAGAGTTAGCTTAGCTTATTTGATTTGTCTTAAGTTTATTTGAGCTTATTTCTGTCTTAGCTTAAAAGTTTTAAGTGTTTGTACCATTTCTAGCTTTTATGCTTGTTCTAGCTCATTTTCCTTGCTTATTTTTGAGTGCATTTGCCTATTAGGTTTAGTGCCCAATCATATCCAAATCTTTGTCATTCAATCATCAATCATCAATCCGTAATTCGATTTTCCATTCAAGCCTCGTTGGGACATAACGACCCGGAGACACTCTATACTGCTTCCGGATTTATTGATCTCGCGGATTTTAACCCTTGTTGTATATTTATATATGTTTATATTTATTTATATATAAAAAGGGGTAAGTTTGCGCGAGTCAATTTCCTAACCTCATTAGAAATATCTTCACTAACACTCTTACTAGTCTTAGGTCCATAGCCTTCAAACTCAAGTTGTTGGAACTCCTCTAGACCAAAGTAAGACAAATCAAGATTTGGGGGTAAAAATAACCCTGTATGGGGAGGTGGAACAACATTATAGCTTACAAACCTCACATCCTTTCTACTTTTATCAGTTATCTGACTCCCTATTAATTTGTCTAGACTCTTAGAAGCATTATCAAAATTTTCAATTTTAAGTTGAATGCTTTCTTTTTCTTGCTTAAGTTTTTCTAACTCACTTTTAAGCATACTAATTTCTGAGTCTTTATATGAGATATCTCTTTTAAGAACAGTAAGTTGCTTACAAAAAATAACCTCATTCTTTTTGTAAAAGACAAGTTGCTCTTCTACAGATGCTAACCCTCTTTTATAAGTAGCTAAATTGAACTCAGATTTGTTAAACTCTATTCTTAAATCATCAAGTTGAGTTTTAAGAGTTTCAAAGCTTTTTAGACAGGTTTTTGAACAAGTTTTGTCATTATGTACCTCAGAGTCTGAAAAAGCCATAAGAGCCATGTTTGTAGGGACTTCATCATCTGCCATATAGCTCCAGTCAAAACCAGCTCCATCAATAGCCACCATGGCTTTGGAAGAAGTTTCTTCCACATTTACAGTCCTTCTAGAGCTGTCTTGATTCCTGTTCCTGCTATCTTGGTTCCTAGGTCCTCTGCATTCCCTTGCAAAGTGTCCCATCTTGTGGCAGTTGAAACACTCCACCTTGGACTTGTCATATCCAGCTGTGTCACTCCCATTGATAGTGATCTTTCTACCAGTTTTCTGGAAAAACCTTCTTGTCCTCATGCTCAGCAATGCTAACTGCCACTTCAAATCCATCTCTTCTATGTCATCTTCATGGATTTGTTCAAGGTCCTCATATACAAGTTGAGACCCGTTTGGTTGACTGGCCAAAAATGCATAAACAGTGTCATCACTTAAGTTAGCAGTACTAACTTGAGTACTAGCAGTGCTAACTTGAGTGCTAGCAGGGCTAACTTGAGTGTTAGCAGTACTAACTCCATAAGCAGTATTAACTTCATTAGTACTGCTAGGGGATGACACAAAAGCCATATTCTGAGAACTTGAGCTTGAGCTTGGGGGCCTGGACGGAATACGTATCCAAGGGCGTGACGTCATAAAAATCAGAACACAAAGCAACAAAGAATGACCACTAAACATGGACGTTTGAAAAAGTATACTCGTTGCATAAAAGAAAATTAATTTAAGTTTTACAACCGATCATATGAGAGTTAGATGTAGCGGAAGCATAATAAAGTTTGACAATGACAACGAGTATATAAATAGATAAGTCTTAAATTGGCAAGGTCACATAGCACATAGAACTCATTTGCATCCAAGATCAGCCAAGCTAAGCACTGAGTAAACATGTTTAAAACGTCAACTATGTTGGTGAATTATAGGTTAAGTTAATAAAAACAAAAAAATAGTAGACCATCAAGATTCAAAACGCATGCGACTACTATAACAAATACAGCATCACATAAAAAGTATTTATTGTTACGCTAAACTCATGTCACCGATGCTAATAATCAACAAGGCATATCATATCATGCCACATAGTATTCATGCCGTTAACTGGTGTCCCAAACCAAAGACCACCACAACGCACAATCGACATGACATATATCCGTTTGTTCTTCGTTAAGTGGAACCAAAGCATATAGGGATAATTAGTCCCAATAGATCTATCTACGCATTCACGCTCACTTAACCAATCCAATTGGCCATAGGTGACTAACGGTCCATGATAGTTCGGGCAATAGTGGTTTGTAAGCAACTTAGGCAACACATAAACATGTAAAACTCACGTTAAGAACTTGTGTCCAATTTTAAAAGCAAACAATGTTTCTCACCCCAAAGTATAAAGTATTTGTAAATCGGTAAAAACGTGGGGCTATGAACTCACCTTAAGCAAGTGGTGAATCGATAATCAACGAGGAAGAAATAAAGCCGAAAGGTCCTACACGTGACCTAAATAAATGACGCGTCTTAGGAAAACGAAAGAATAACCGAAAATTGTACGGACACGCTTTCAAGAGGAAAAAGAATCCATATGTGTTTGGGCTTTAGTTTGTTTATAAAGTATGACTAAATAAAATTACAAAGTTTTTCGTTAAGTCTTGGCGTTCATTCAAAAAAAAATTACTACTTTTAGAAAGTTTTTATTTTAGGAAAGTTTTTTGTTTCAAGACGTTAATATCGTCCCCTATATTTGTTAAGTTTCCATTATTTTCAAATTGCGCTAACTAACCATAATCGCTTATACATTTCAAGTCCGCATCCGCTAATTTTTGCCATACTTACTAATGTTTTGTTACTTTTATACGTTTTGCCTAAAATATGTTAATGACGTCTTTAAATGATGCTAATCTATATATATGTGTTATATACGTTTTCGCTAGGTTAGAAAGCCCAAAAAACTTCGATTGTGTCCGGATAACCATTTTTACTATTCACATCAGCACACTATTCATTGGGGTTTGCCGAAAAATGTTTCAAGTTTCATTTGGCTATAACTTAGTCGTTTTAAGTCCAATTTTAAAGTGCAATATGTGAAAAACTATCTATTCGAAACACGCTCTTCAAAAACTACTTTTATGCCTAATGAAAATATTTTTAGGTTCGCTCAAAACGAATTCGGATCTAGCAACAAGTCTTTTCATAAAATAATCTCAAAAAATCATCCAAACGCCCACAACTAGTGCTATTTAGCCCATAATCCCGATCACTACAAACCAAACCAACAAACACATTAATCTAACCTAATCCCTTATTTCGATTGTTGCACACACTTTTCAACTCGTCTCACCATAAGCTTATAAAACAACAAAATAAACTTTCTATTTTTAAAAAGTTGTCAAGTTACTTTTATCATTCCTTTAAAAAGTAAACACAAACACATGGATCTATACTTGAACAATATTCATAAGAATAAAGAAAATGAAAACAAGAGGATGCCAAGAAATTACTTACAGACTGAAGGATAACAAGTAGAGAGTACAAGATCTATTTTTTTACCCAAGAATCACTAGATTATAAAAACCCACTTATAAAATTAGAAAACCCTAATTTTATAATCTTAAAACCCCTTGAAAGTTTGAAGAACTATACTTGGATAACCTTAGATACACTATAACTAACATCTTGGAACACTTTGATCTTGATAGTAAATGAAAGTTATGGATTGGGTTGGTGTTGTAGGTGAGGAGGTGAGCAAGAGAGCAGGGAGGAAGAGTGTAATTTTTTGTTGAGGTTGTATGTGTAAGATCATAACATAAGAATGAGAAGTATGGTATTTTATAGGATCAAAGTTAGGGTTTTGTAGTTCATAGTTCAAGTCATGTGGCTCGAGCCACTCTTTCTTGGCTCACTATAGGGTGCATCCGGTTTTAGGTTTAGGAGGGCAAGACCACACAAAATTTTGCTAGCCAAGGTTCTTAAGCAAATAATTCTAGCCAATGTTGAGTCAAATGTGGTCAATAGTGTTAGAAGTCACATGCTTATGCCTTGGTTAGTTTCTTGTACATGATAGTGACTTGCTCATATTGGGTCTTTACTAAGTTTACGTGATCACATGCATGGGAAATCCAAAAGATGCTTCATGAATTAATTTAGAATGCATGATGTTGTTGTGGTTTAGGCGTCCAATATGTCAAACAAAGGGAGGTGAACGAAATTTTTAGCATTACAATGCTTAACGGATGATTAACTAAAGTTTACACGAAAAAGATTTCGGGTTTCGGGGTTCCGTTTAGTCAAAAACGCGAAAAACGCAATTTTAAAAGTTAATCAGGAAGTGATTAAAAATTCACGAAACACTAGAAAGTTTAAAATTCTATGTAAGACCAAATTTATTAATAACCGAATCGGGACGCTCCCGATGACGTTTTTAGATTTATGCGTTTAAAACTTCCCGGTAAACTGGCAGATTCAAACGTAACATGAAATGTCCAAAGATAATAATTGAAAGGTTTAACATGTTGAACTGAAATTTATGTGGTGTGACTCCTTTCCCCGTAAAAGAGCTTTGTCCTCAAAGCTTAGGACGTAGTTGAGATGCGGAATTCAGGGTTAGCGAAAGATGAGGTTACTTTTTTGCATTTGGTCTCGCACTCCCGTATATCAGACCTCCTTCTTGAAGTCAATGGACCTTTACGATTAGAATGTGTGACTTTGCTTCAAAAAAACAAAAAAAAAATAAAAAAAAAAAAAAAGAAAAAAAAAAAAAAAAAAAAAAAACGTTTAACTTTGCGGTCCATAACTTGAACCGATTCTTCAATGAATTTAAGCTTGTTGTCGACGTGGATTTCGTCCAATAGAATAGCGAGCGGTTCGTCGGATAAGCACTTCTTAAGGTTTGAGACGTGAAAAGTACTATGAACATGGCTCAGTTTCTCAGGTAGCTCAAGTCGTTATGCAACTGTTCCAATTTTTACGAGATCTTAAAAGGTCCAATATAACGAGGGTTCAGCTTTCCCCGTTTGCCGAAACGTATCACTCCTTTCTAGGGCGATACTTTCAACATAACCTTATCCCCAACTTGAAACTCCAATGGCTTACGTCTCTTATCAGCGTAGCTCCTTTGTCGATCACGTGAAGCTTGTAGACGATGCTTGATTTGGATGATCTTCTCTGTTGTTTCACGAATAATTTCTAGGCCAGTAAGCTGAGCGTCTCCCACCTCAGCCCAACAGATAGGTGACCGACACTTGCGACCATACAACGCCTCAAAAGGTGCAGCTTTAATACTCGTATGATAGCTGTTGTTGTAGGAGAACTCTATCAATGGTAGATGTCTGTCCCATCCCTTTTCGAAGTCCATCACACATGCTCGTAGCATGTCTTCTAACGTTTGGATGGTCCTCTCACTTTGACCATCTGTTTGTGGGTGGTAAGCCGTACTCATATCCAATTGAGTACCTAGGGCTTCGTTCAACGATTTCCAGAAATGAGACGTAAACTTACTGTCTCGATCAGAAATAATCGAAACTGGCACTCCATGTCTCGAGGTCTACTTCTTCAGTAATTGTCTCGTCAACTTCTCCATTGAGTCGGTTTCCTTCATTGGTAAGAAATGAGCAGATTTAGTGAGTCGGTCTACTATAACCCAAATCGTATCTTGCCCACTTGCCGTCTTTGGCAACTTTGTTACAAAGTCCATAGTTATATTCTCCCACTTCCATTGCGGAATCTTTGGTTGTACCAACAAACCGGATGGTTTTTGGTATTCTGCTTTAACCTTTGCACAAGTCATGCATTTACTGACATACGTGGCAATTTCTGCTTTCATGTTGGGCCACCAGTATAGCTTCTTCAAATCTTGGTACATCTTGTCCGATCCAGGGTGGATCGAATACTTTGACTTATGCGACTCGTGCATAATCAAAGTTCTCAAGTTACCAAAACATGGTATCCAACTTCTATTCTTCAAACACAACGTTCCGTCTGCACGTGGCTCCAGATTCTTAATCATGCCACACAAATCTTCTGTTCCATAATTCTCTTCCTTTCTTGCCTCAACCTGAGCATTCAAGATCTGCACAGGGAGGTTTAAACCAATTGTCATAACCAAGGCTCGAACTCGTAGTGGCTTAGGTCTACTCTTTCGGCTCAACGCATCAGCCACTACTATTCGCCTTCCCGGGTGATAACGTAACTTACGTTATAGTCGCTTAACAGCTCTAACCATCTCCGTAGTCTCATGTCTCAACTCTTTTGATCCTAGAATATGTTGCAAACTTTTATGATAGTGAACACAACGCACTTCATACGTAAATGGTAATTGTCTCCACACTTGAGAGCAAACACACAATGATCTCCATAACTCCAAATCATGTGTCTGTTAGTTCTTCTCATGGATTTGAGTTGGTGTGGGGATGCATAAGCTATGTACTTTCTCCTTCTGCATTCAACAATTGCGCTAATCCCTTATGTAGAAGCATCACTTAATACGAAGTTTTCACTTCCTTCAGGCAATGCCAAAACAGTGCACTACACAACTTTTGCTTCAATGTATGAAAACAATTTCCTCCTTTTCACCCCAATTGAACTTTACGTTTTCTGAGTCAGCTTCGTCATAGGCTTGGCAATCTTGGAGAAACCTTCGATAAATCGTCGGTAGTAACCCGAAGACCTAGAAATTGGCGGGACATTTTATTGGAGTCTTGGGTGGATTCCAATCCTTTGATTGACTCAATCTTCGCAGGATCAATGTGAATGCCTTCACTATCAATCACTTGTCTAAGAAATTATACCTTCGACAGACAAAAGTTGCACTTCGAGAACTTGGCGTACAATTCTTTCTTCTTGAGCAACTCCAAAATTAGTCTAAGATGTGCATCATGTTCTTCCTTGGTCTTCGAGTAGATCAAGATATCATCGATGAACGATCACAAATTTATTGAGTATTGGTCTGCATACCCAGTTCATCAGTCCATGAATACTGCGGCGTGTTAGTCATCCCGAAAGGATCACTGGCCACTCGTTAGTGACCATAGCGGGTCCTAAATGCTGTCTTTGGAATATCATCGTCACGAACTCTAAGTTGGTGATAACTAGACCTCAAGTTGATCTTCAAGTAACAATGATCCTTGCAATAACTGATAAACAGTCGTCGATTCTCGAAAAGTGGGGTATCGATTCTTTATGGTAAGCTTGTTAAGTTCACATATAGAGGGTCGGATAACACATCGAAATAGAAAAGCCGTCTTTCTTTTTGGACTAAAAACCATACGAAGCTTTCCCAGGGGTTGGAGGAACTTGGTCTTATAAATTTCTTTTGTCAGGAAAGTTCTTGTTAGGTTGGGGTTAGACAATTCTTTCCATTTCGATTTGGTGCAAAATTCTATACGGGGCTCGAGCTACAGGTGCAGCACCTGGGACTAAGTCGATTTGGAATTCAACTTGTCGTATAGGTGGTAATCCAGGTAAGTCCTTAGGAAATAATTCTGAAAAGTCCCGTACAGTCGGCACATCTTCGAGTCGCTTCTCTTTTGACTTGTCTTTGTTTTCCTTTACCGTTACTTGCGCCAGAAATAGTTGACAACCTTTCTCCATATACTTCTGGGCCTTTACACATGATATAATGCTCAACGTTGATTTCTTCTCCTTGTCAATTTTGTTTCATTAAACGATTAGAATTTCATTTCCGTAAGGAATAAATAAAATACCGGGCAAAACTATCTTTTTTTTTTTCTCGGTTCAAACAAAAAGGGAACAAAAAAAAAAAAAACAATCACTGCATGATTCTTTGCTAACCAATCCATGCCGATGATAACGTCAAAACTACCCAAATCTATGGACATCAGGTCGATATTAAATGGATGCCCTAACAATCCTAATGTACAGCCTCTAAGTACAGTGTTGGTTTCTGAAGTTCTTCCGTCAGCTAGCTCGACAGCGTAACTAACGTCTAAGGCAAAGGGAATGATATCTAGCAGGCCCTCACGCGCGCGCGCTCGCGCGCGCGCGCTCTCTTCGGCTGTGGAGCCTGTAGAGGAATTGTTATGTTACAATGGGGGTGTGCCGGGGAGGGTTTGCCGGAACGGAGCTAGGTGGCGGCGGGGGGTAAGAGAAGAGCTTCGCGCGCTGCGCGGCGAGAGTGACCGTCGGGGCTGCTCAGAGTGATTCAACTCGTGTTCGTGTAATAATATCTTTCCCCATGGCCCCCACACCGACACAACTTATATCCACCACCCACCCCAACACCTGTACTCTGGTGTACTAAACGTATTTTGATACGAATAAACTTATCGACACCCAAATTCAAATAACTATAAGCTATGATGATCGTGAGAAGGAACTTACCCGTAACAGGGTTGGAAACCGGGTTTGTACGTCACCTCTTCTAGGATATATGCCTTGCCTCTTGCATCAGGAACTCTTGCTTTTGTTCCCGGTTTTGGTCTTGAGTTTGGAAAATCTTCTGGTAATGATCCTTGTATCTCCACATTCAAAACACGTATCAACTCCTGATTCGGCCCTGGAGTTCCTTGAGGAAGGTACAGTAATAACAGATCTGCAATCCTGGCCAGATGGTCTTAATCCTCTTACAGTTTGACACTTAGCAATTACACTGTCCTTAGTGGTGTAGCTTACACTTTTAAGAAAGGGAGTGTTCCTTGTAACCTATTTTTCACATTGTTTACCAGCCAGATAGCTTTAGCACAACATTCTGACCTCAGTTTTCTGTCGTTTGTAGGGTGTTGTTACCACGGTTGGTTGTTTATAGTTGTTGTTCAATCTCTCTTGTTCTCTGCGTTTTCTTACAGGCATAGCCTCTTCAACTTTTGATCCATCAAGTTATTGGCATTCGAACAGTGCATTCTTGTAGTCTTATGGGTTCTGCAAGCAATTACATTCCTTAGATATTATTCAAGAAGACCTCAATGAATTTTTTCACCCGATCTTCCTCAATCGGGGTCCATTTTTGGTACACCTCATGGTAAGTTCTTGGAACTTTTGTGTGTAAGTAGCCATGTCATTGTTCTTCACCGACAAGTTCCACAACTCGGTTTCCATCTTTTGGATCTCATTTCTCGGGCAGTACACTTCAGTCATCAGTCTCTCAACAGCTCTCTACATGATTAACGCGTATGCAACATCATGTTCGGGTTGGTTATTTTTTTTCCTTTTGTGAGAATTCCACCAGGTTAATGCACTGTCGAGTAAAGTACATGTAGCATACTTCACTTGATATTCTCTGCCGGCAGTTGCTGATGTGAAACACAGTTTCCATCTTTTCACTCCATCTTATCAAACCAACCACACCTTCTGTTCCTTTAAAACTCAGTGGTTGACATTTCATGAAATCTTGGTAAGTACATTCATGGCACCAGGCCTATCGCCTCTTCCATTCACATTAACCGTTTCTCATTACCGTCATCGTCTTCGCCTCCATTGTTTCCATTTCCAGTACCATTTCATTTACCATTTCCAACTTACCATTTCCATACCATTTCCATTACCATTTCCATTACCATCTCCTCCTCCATTGTCATTCCCATTCCCGAGTTCAAGATCTAGTTTAACCCAACGAGTTATAGAGTACGTCCACACGTTGGTTGATCATTTCTTCAATTGTTGCAGGGGTCATACCGGAATGAGTGTTAGTCATTGTTCTACATCACAAGACACAACCCATGGTGAGATTTTGAAACAAATACATGATTATTAGATAACGATAATTTAATACATGCTATGAAATAAAATATAATTACAACATGATTGCCAGAATGAAAGCATAATTCGGTTACAACCAAAATCCAAAATAGGTACATGATCCACAATTATTTCTACTGCTAACATCTAGACCTAACCATCAGTCTAGTGTCCTACATGATCATCGGTTTTTTAAAAAAAATTTTTTTTTTTTCTTTTTTACCTAAAGGTCTAAGGGTGAACCCATACAGTCTCTCAACATATGACTCCAACCTCCTAAGTCTCTCTCGAGTATCATCGCGATCCTACAAACCTGACGAAACTCCTCTTGTGAAAGAGACCATTGTGAAGCGAAGGACTGTTCAAACGATCCCTCTCGATATCAACATATTTTAGCAAGAACCTTGAGGTTCTACAACCTCAAGCTGTCAATCCTCTCGATCATACTAACTCTCTGTCCCCTAGCCATCAACTGATCAGTCTTTAACCATCTCTAAACAGTCTCAATCTCGATAATTCTATCAATACGAACCTCAGACATGTGATGGTAAAAGTCACGCACAGCATCATCCAAGTCAATTGGCATATCCTTCGATGAGCACTAACTATGCCATCCCTGAGTGCATAGAATCAGAAAGAATCATCTCAGATTGGCTCTACAATCTCCTCCTCAACTATCGGTGCCGACATCGGGTCGATACCTACCTCAACCGTGTCTCCAGCACTGGTGTCAGCCTCATACTCCTTTGTGTCATCCCTGACACCCCTAGGGTCAACCTCAACATGATCTCTAACATCATCCCCATCACCAATACCCAACTCCATATCAACCTCAGTCTCTAAAGGATCAATCTCGGTATCCTCCTCTATGCTAGTCTTAGACGAATATAAATCTCTGAACCTCTTACGGGGTGGTAAGAGATCAGTACGGGTAGGAGCCAATGATCCCATAACTGGTGTAGATGATGGTACAGAATCAACAAGGGGTCTACATCTCTTGCAAGATGGTCTAGCAGAACGTGAAGATGAATGTAAGGGTCTCTCTGATGAATCTCCTGAAGATGACTCTGTGTAGCTCGGTAGTACAAGTAGATAATGGAGCAGCTCACAAGATGAAATGCTCACTACGTCGTGGTTTCTCGCTCGTGAGGGTAACACAATCTAGGTGATGCGACTCTAGTCGAAGATCCAGAATGAGTCTGATTGGTGCATCCAAACCGGAAGAATGAACTGGCGATGAATCCAAAGGGATTTGAACTTGAATAAGATGGAGCGGTGGTCTGAAGAACGAGGTGATAACGCCTTATGCTAAATTGCGAGCTGGTAAAGGTCCAACTCTTTCCTGCAGTGTCAAAAACTTACGCGCTATTAAAGATGGGCTGCGGTAAGGCTCGACCAAAAGAAATATCCTCCCCGTTCATATAATAACGTGCCCATCAGTCCGTATTCTGGTCGGGGCATTAACAGGAGCAAACTTCCCACTCATTATCATCATTACTATCTAACCCATCTCACAACCCTCTCCCCATTAATCCCCACTTTACCCATCTCATTTTTCCTACATCCCGCAAGCTCTACTCTCTCTCTACCCTCCCCACTTCTCACCCCCTACCATTATCCCCTATTACTCTTTCCCTCCCATATCCCACATTATCCTCCAACACAATTATCACTTCCACCCCCCCTTCCACTTTCCCCCTCCCCCACCCTATTATCCTCTCCTATAAACACCCCCCCATTCCTTTCCACCTCCCACCCTTCTCCATACTCCTAACATTCTCCCCCCCCACTCCCTACTCCTTCCCCACATTCCTAAACTTCCATCACCCCCCCCCTTCACCCTTTTTCCCTCAATCACCCACAACAAACATCCACCCCTCCCACTCCCCACTCCACACCTCTTCCCCTTAATCACCAATCATACAGTATAAAAAAATACTCCTAAATATTCACACACAATCAATTCACAATACACTAATCCCTTTCCTTCCCTGTAAAATCTGTGCAATAATAACTAGTCTCCTAATAAATCTTCCTCTCTATCTTATCTCTCTATCAAAATATATATATATATATATAAATCTATATATATATATATATATATATATATATATATTTACATATATAAATAGATATATTATACTTATAGCAAGGATAGCAACGGTACGCACATATGAGGCCCCTAGGATCCATAACTTGTTATGACTCTACTCGTTTACAACCTTATGTACTCTTATAACTTTGGCTCTGATTACCAATTTGTCACACCCCAGATGGTTTTGGACAGGAATACGTGTCTGAGGGGTCGTGACGTCATACAATCCTAACCAAATCAACAAAGAACGACACTAAAATGGAAGTTTGAAATGGTGTACTCGTTGCATAAAAGAAAAGTAATTTAATTTTTTACAAATGAATCATATGAGAGATAAATGTAGCGGAAGATAATAGAGTTTGACCAATGACATACGAGTATATAACAGATAAGTATGAAATTGGCGAGCGCTCACCCATCCCCTAAGCAAATAGATCATTTAGCATCAAGAATCAAGCCAAGCTAAGCACTAAGAAAAATTGTTTAAAATGTCAAACATAATGTGGTGAATTCATAGGTTTAAGTTATACAGAGTGGACACATGATTCAAAACGCTATGCGGACTACTATAAAGATTACAACATCAATAAAAAGTATTACTGTTACACTTAAGCTCTATGGGACATGATTGGTGTTTTAAATAATACATATAAAATAATATTACTTATAGAGAAATTAAGGAATCCCCAAGTTACCCTTGAACAATTCCACTCACAAAGATATAAAATATATAATATACGTATATTAAACCGGGTAAATATGATCACCCGGGTCGTTTCCCCAACGACTAGTGAAATTGAAACCTCGTTTAAGCTTGGATTATGATTTGAATAAGAAAATAGATGATTTGATGATCTATGATTACTAAATGAAAAGCAACAATTAAAAATTTGAACAATTAAAAGCAATTACACAATTGAACAAATACTGGAAACAAATAAAACACGTATAATTAAGCAAATAAACTAAATTTAACCCCTAAAAATGTAAGCTAAATTTCTAAACCTAAGATAGGACAAAAGAAAATTTTAGGAAAAAGAAAAACATTTTTTTAATATTATTTTTGAATTTATTATAAATTAAAAACTAATTTAATCTAATTAAATCTAAAAAATAGAAAATTAAGTACTAAAAATTGGGAAAAATAATTTTTAAGCTTAGAAAAGTCTAAAATATTATAAAAGCAAAGAAAACTATTTTTAACTATTTTTAAAATTAAATTCCTATTTTTAAAATTAAAAATTAAAGCTCAAAAATGAAAATTAAAATCTATAAGTGGTGAAAATGATTTTACTGAATGTAAACCTAAAGCTATTTTTTATAAAACTAAAAACTATTTTTTTTGTATTTTTTTGAAACTTTTTTCTATTTTTTATTATTTTTTAAGATTTTAACTTTCGAAAATTGATTAAAAATATAATAAATGACGAAAAATTATGAAAAAATCAGGAAAAATCTAAAACGTAACAAAGATTAATAGAAAAATAAAAAATGAACTCAGCTTATTAAATAAGTTGAGAAAAGAGCTTAATAAGCTACGACTTATAAGTGAAAAAGGAAAGGTGTTCTAGATAGCTTATGAGTTTCTTAACCTAAAAATGAGAAGAAATCTAAGCTAGAAACACTGAAAGGCCACTAAGATTGATGATTAAAATGCTAAACTCATAAAGAACACTTAAAAGCACAAAATTAAAATAAGCTAAAAAGCTCAATAAGCTGAATTGGGACCTAAGCTTTAGAAGACTAGGTGATCAGCTTATAAACTACTAATCTAACCTAGAAATTCTAAACCTATAAGCCCCCCTCCCCGTCTCAAAAACAGCTTATCATATAAGCTTCACAGAAAGTGGGGTTATTGGCCTAAGTTTTACTAAAACAACTATATTAAGCTCAAATTAAGCTCAATTTTAGAAACAAAAGAAGTTTTGGAAAGCTAGTGATGTGCTTAATCTATCTATGAAAACAAATTTGAGCTTAAAACATTAGAGAACAACTGAAAATGATAATGAAAGTAGCATACTCAGGAAATAAGCCATAAGCTACAAAAACGTAACAAGCTCAATTGCTCAAAAAGCTAATACAGCAAATGAGCTTTTGCAATCTTGACAAACTACTTATACTAATTTAAACAATAAAATCTACTGCTACAAGCTAGAAATCAAATTTAAAAGCTATCAACTATTACCTACTGTTTTTGGGCTTTTGGTTTTCTTAGTTGAATTTTAAAAGCAAATGTTCTACAGTAAATAAGCTTGGAAACTAAAAATAAGTCTTAAATGAATTAAGCTATACCTAATCTTAATCCTACTCTAACCTTAGAAACTAAAACCTAGGATTACCTAGCTAAAAATTAATGCTAAAAGTGACAGTAGGAACTCCATAGTTCCTACTGTGCACTTTGCACAAGTTGCACATTATAGTGCAGGTTACCTAAGGGGTAAACCTGCACTTAAACACACTTAAGTTGAGTGCACAAATAAAATGCAAGCAAGATCTAAGCCTTTTAAAACTTAGATCAAATTTTGCACAAGTTAAAATCAAAGAGAAATTCCCCTGGTGCTGGCACACTTAAAATAAGCTCAAACTCTCTAAATTTCCAAAACTAACTTATGAAAACTCATTTCCTATTGTTTTTAACTGAAATCAAAGCTGTCTCAAAAGGTATGAACAAAAACTTTTGACTTTTGATAGTCAAATAAGCTTAAACCAAACACTCCTTTAACTCATTGACAGATTTAAAAAGCTTCATAAAATGAAATCTATTTATCAAGAGCCTAATACCAGATGATTTTTAGCTTATAACAACCCTAACTAACATGAATTAACAACTGATTAAGCAATAATCTAAGATTTAAACTAATTTTCTACTATTTTTGGTTTTTTAAGGTTTTTAAGACAATTATATGAAAGACTATGATCTAAACTTAATATAAGCAAAAACAGATTAACTAAATAATCTAATAAGCAAAATAAAAGAGATATAAGCACATATAAGCTAGTTATTTAAGCAAACAAGCAGATCTAAGAAGAAACTATGCTATAACTAATTAGGCTAAATTATGAAATACAAGTAATCTAAAAAGGAAACTTACTCAACCTCTAGCAAAACAAGAGGTCCCAAAAGGGCAGCTTCAAGCTCTCCTAGCTTATTAATAAGCTAGGAGTTAAGTCCATAGAGATCCTTCCAGGATTGATCTCTCTTCCAAATAAGCTCATAAATCCAAATCCAAAGGTAAATAGAACTTAAGCTGATTTTACAGGTTTAAAGTATGATTAAGGCGAGTTAAGCTCCATAATAAACTTATAGACTTATTAGAGCTGATTTTGAGCTTACAATGGCTTATTGAGCTTTAGCTTAATATCAAATAAGAAAAATGAGAGCTTATGAATTAAAGAGATTTTGAAAGATTAAAAACAACTGAATTTCATTAATAAAACTTTTGCTTACATATAACTTAAAAGAAAGTACAAGTTCTAAACTAAATTAAGCTAAAATTGAAATAAGCTAAAACTAAATTCAAAGGCTCCCTCTTTTATTGTGAAGAGTGAGGCTCAATTAATGCTAGCATGAGAAGCTTCTAGTCTCTCTTGCCTTGCTCTCCAATCCTTCAATCTCATCCCTTGAATCTCTTAATCATTGGATCATGATTCATAGCCGTTGGATCATTTGTGGACACTTCGCAGGATGCAAGCAGTCATTCATTGATTGTGACAACTTGTTGCTTCTTTGGTGAGTGAGTTTAGTGCAAACCCATGCCTCTTGTGTCATTCTATGTCCACGTGGCCTTGAGCTAGAGTTGAGGAATGATTGCCTCTTGCTTTGACAATATCTGTCCTTGCATTGAGTAAGCGAGCTTTTGAATTGACTAACGCACCCTTTATTTCCATTTGCCCCTTATTTTGACTGCTTGGTGAAAACGTCATTGATTGTATGAACAGTAAAAATGAGCTTCGCGCCTTTTTACAACTAAAACGGGTAACAAAATTTTAAACTTTGGTATAATTGCAATTTTAGTCTGTAACATCCGAGAATTTTCGGAATTCTTAAAGGAGATATAAGTTATTCCTAGGTTGAATTATCAAAAACGAGTAGCTAAATCACGTTTTCATTATTCGGACTCTAAAGCAATTTGATGTGAAATGATATTTTCAACACTGATATAGTTTAGCGCGAGACCGGAAACGAAGGCCGAAAGGGCTAAAACACACCGCAAACATAAACGAACAATATACAACGCGGACTCACAAAAATAATTAAAATTTGTTTTTAGTTATTATATTTATTTAATAAAAAATATTAAATAAATTATTCCTCATTTAATTAGAAGCGTTGTTTAAAAGTGAATACTCGAGCAAAAATCCATTTTATTTCGGACGAGGCAAAACCGTTCGCAAACATGAATACAGATATTTTATTAAATGTTAAAAATATTATATGAAATATTATCAAGCTAATACTCATTTTTAAGAAAAAAAGATTGAAAGACAAATGGCGCAAGTTTCGTGCGTTGAATCATTCGTTAAGCCGCTCAAATGAGTCCCGAACCAATATATTATAAAAGTTTCCCAAAACCTTTTCACTTTTGGTCCCTGTAAAATATTTACAAAACAAACCCTCAACTATTAAACATATTACATTTTGATATTAAAGTTTTATATATATATAAAATTTATATATTAAAATTTCATTTTCCATCTCAACTTATACACACACACCACTCCCTCTCTCTCCCCCATTTCCCCTATAAATATATTTTATTGAAATTAAAAAAAAAAAAAAAAAAAAAAAAAAAAAAAAAAAAAAAACACCGCCGATACCGCCATCGGCCGCCACTTGCCGCCGCCGGAAAACTTTTCCGGCGGACTTTTCCGGCCGTTAACAAAACCGTCCCCCAACCGAACGGAATCTACCCTATCCCCACCATCGTTCTACCCGAATCCCCACCATCACACCCTCCCCCCACTCGCGCTCTTTCCCCTTTTTTTCACGGCACCCGCCGCGCTACACCAAGCCAACCAACCACCTTGTCATCGTTATCACCACCACAACGGGTCCGTTTGGTTTATTTTAAGCTCCAAGGGTGCGTTCGGTCGAAGACACGAGCCATAGGGTGCGTTGGTTTGGGTCGGGTTTGTGGGTTCACAACCGGGGGTGTTTGATTGTTCTACCAACAAGGGTGCGTTGGGTTGATGTTTCACAGCCCCCCCAAATGGGTGCGTTGGTTTTGGTTATATCAAGAAAAGGATGTGGGTGGGTTTGGTTATTTAACAAGGGTGCGTTTGGGGTCCGGGTCAGCAGCAAGAAAGGCTGCGATTGGTTTATAGATGCACCAAGGTGTGCGTCGGGTTCGGGGCAGCCACCACCCTAAGGTGGGTTTGGGTGGCAGCCACCCAACAAGGGCGTGTTTGGTTCGGTTATAAAAACCAACAGGGGTGCGTTGGGTTGGCTGTTCCACAGCCAAGGATGCGTTTGTTCATTGGTAAACACCACGTAGGGTGGTTTGGTTCGGGTTGGGTTTAGCAACAGGGGGCGTTTGTTTTGCTGTTTATAACAGCTTAAGGGATTGCGTTTGGTTTACAACCGAGTAGGGTGCGTTTGGCTTTGTAGAATTTAGGGTTCGTTTGGTTAGCAGAAACAGGTCTAGGGTGCGGTTGGTTTGTGGTAAAACAACCCCGAAAGGGTGTGTTGGGTGTTGTGGCAGCAGGGGGATTGCGTTTGGTTTTGTATCCGAGTAGGGTGCGTTTGTTTGTGCCTCAACCCCAAAGAGAGTGCGTTTGGTTTCCGAGTCACAGCCAAAGGGTGCGTTTGGTTTCTGGAAAATAGCCCACAAAGGGGTGTTTGTTTTGCTGCCAAACAGCCCTTGGGGGGGGGGGGTGTTTGTTGGTCGGATTGGTCATAACATCTCGGGGGATGTATGGGTTTTCAACGGAATGGTGCGTTGATATTGCAACGGAAACGGGTGTGTTTGATTACCGAAAAAGGGTGCGTTTAATTTAAAAGCATTCGATTATTTCGTTTATATAATCGATAAAATGTATATGTGATGAAATCTGTTTAAACTTGCAACGTCTAAGTAAAATATGATATTAATATTTAAAACGGGATTGATATTAATGTATAAGCGATACTAGATAAGTTTAAGACGTCGTTTAACTAAAAACGGACTTTGGCCGTTTTGTACGAATAATTAAGAGCAAAAAGCGGAACATGGGATTCGGGATTCGAGATTTTGAAAAGATCGATTTTGGTTTACAAAATATAATGAATTATATTTTTATGGACGTTTAGACATAAAACGGGACTTGTAACTCCCAATAACGAAGAAACTGGAGTGAAATCGGAATATACACTTTAATAGAAAATAAGTTATTTTTAATATATTAAATCTGACAGATCTATTAATTAAACGATTTGAGCACTTTCGAGTCCGTTTCAGCCTTTCGGCGAAACATGAAAGTTGTTTGTAATGACATTTTACTTTGCCGTAAGGATTGTCTGTTTTAAAAATTAAGACATAGCGGGTCAAAACTAAAGGTCGGTTGATCTATTATTTCAATTAATTATATTTAGGACCATTGTTCGGTCCTAAAAACGAAGAGTCTAAAAATAGTAACTTTCGATAAATATTCGACATAAGCTATGATTGGACGGAAAATAGTATATATTCATATAATATACTAAGTGTTAAAGGTTTAAAGTACGCGCAAGTGGAATTTTCTCATCACATGTAATATATGTAGTATACATATTAAAATATGTATGTTTTTCGTCGTTACGATGTACGCATCGTTGATGCGTATTTTAAAATAGGTGTAATTATAATAGATGCGACATATATTTATAGGTCGTGGTCAGATCGCTCAGATTCGGTTTTGATTTATATGGATTATTTGATCGTGGTCTTTGATCAATGTGAGTTTATAGCTCCCATGTTTTTACTCGTTTTACATATATTTGGGGTGAGAACATGCTTGTTTGCAAATGCATTTACATGGTTGATTACAAATTGGTTTACATACTTATTGCCTAGCTCGCTATGAGAAACATTAATATGACTTCAATTTTGGTCCACAAATACATACTTTTACATTTGAAATGGATTACTATAAGCTTAGGCTGATTGAACTGATAACAATAAAATTACTGCTCGGGTGTTCTTGGAGGGGACACCGGTAACGGGAGTATATATTCTTTAAATCACTGCCCGGGTGTTCTTGGAGGGGACACCTGTGATGGGTACATACAAGTCTACGTTACAGCGCATGACAGTAAATCACTTTGGAGGTTGAGCGCAAAGTTATAAATCGATCTATTCGTTGTGGGATCCCTGTTCGGGTTATTAGCTATCGCGGAACGAACTGTTTAAGCGAGATGTCCACGCGAATGATATAAAAAAGATCTATTCGGGTATGACAACCCCCGTTCGTGTGACTATCTATCACTGTGAACGAACGTATAACATGTGCTAAAAATCTAGAAAGGAAAGAGAAAAAGACACCACTAATGTGTGTGATGTGGGGGGCTATTTATAGTCCGAAGCTGAACATTCTAGGCCTTTGCTTGCATCATAAATCTCTGCCATTCATTTCCCAATCATTGAAGGGCTATTGTAAGCCGTTGGATCATTTCTTGGGATCACATGGATTGCCAAGCTGGCAATCCTTGATGTGACCTTTGTGTTACTTCTGTGAGAGGCTTTAGTGCAAAACCCACACACCTTGTGTGCTTCTCGTGGCCTCTTAGCTTGAGTGAGGAATTGAAAGCCCTTTGTTTTGACTAATTTATCCTTGCTATCTTGCTAATGAGCGCTTGAATTACCTATCTTGCCCATCAATTTTGGAAAGCCCTTTGGTTTGAGTGTATGGTAAACTTTGGGACGACGGGTGAATAGTGATTGGATAATGGCGCCCTTTTTATAACTGAATTGGGTAAATTCAGTTTTTACTTTGACACATTAGCACAATTGGCCCCTCTCTTTGCATTTCTCTTTTTCTAGTTATAAACTAGTTTCAGAAATTGCAAAACTGGCCCTTGTGGTTTATAAAAAGGTGAATGGGCTAGGGTTTTGGGCTTAAGGATCCGGGTAAGGCCCAATTAGGCTTAGGGACCATTTATGGATTTTTCTGAAAGTTGAGGGGCTCAAATGGAATATTTTGGGTCTTGTTGACTTTTGTTGACCATGATTTGACTGGATTTGACTGCGGACTATTTCTGTGCCTTCGGCTTGATCATGGCTTCTTTTTGTACTCTTCTGATTCTCGTGTCCGTGCTTGCCCGTTTTTGACTGTTTTCTTGTGATTTTTGATATATCCATACCTGCACACACAAAACACAAATACAAGCATATTGTTGCCATTTTTGGTCTGTTTTGGGTTTAATTGGGTTGTTTTAAGCATAAATGGATATGTGTATTCTACACTTATCAAAATTCCCCAAACTAAACGATTGCGTGTCCTCACGCAATATCACATGCCTTATAACCAAATACCTCGAAAATTCCCTAAACTAAACCTTTGAAAAGTAGCAAAGAATTTTGTTGAGAGAGTTAAGAGATCATAAGTTATAAAACACCCGAATTCCCATTTTCAAAGATTTTTTTTATGGTTTTTCTTGATAATTAACTACTTAACTACAACTTATTTGTGTTGACATAATGTATTGTTTTCATTACCTTATTGGTAACTTTAAGGATCATAGAACAAAAAGCACAATTAAGTGTCTAAAAGATAACTTCATCATCCCCGATTTTTCACTTTTCCCATGCTAAGCTTAAAAATAAGATCACTGTTGATTACGAACTAAGATGCTAAGACTACTTATAATTACAACTTGTGAGTTCCTCTTCCCGACATAAATCATATATTTAGGTGTGTGTGTTCAAATTAATTTAAACCATTAAATCCACATATTTAGATAGTTGAAATCCGACCAAGCTTTACACATGGGCCTTTTGAGCTAATATGTTAATCACTTAGCAAGATCACAACTCAAAGCAAACAAAAACCTCCTCAGCTAAGATATCGTTGGTTCACTTGTCCCATGAATGACTTTCTTCTCTAGCAATCCCACCGTCATCGGGTAAGTGCTAAGGCTTTTGACACCCCATCCGGAGAATACTAATCGAAACGCATGAACTTCCGATGAAAAAGCCTTGTAGACTTTTGCAAACCTTAGTTCAAAAGAATACCTTGGTTTTAGAAAATGAAACTTTTACTATTTATTTTCTAACTTTGCAACATTATTATTTCTATTTACATTATTAGGCTAGGAATCGGTATCACTTTTCTTTCGACGACACATCGGCCACGCCTCCGACAAGAGCTCGTGTACTTATTATGATACCAACCCTAAATATACATCCTCCACCCTTTCTTTCGATGTCACATCGGGAGCGAACCGACAAATGCCCATGTACTTTATTGCGATGGAGTTTGTATATTAATTATTAACACTAAGGATTTATAACTTGCATCCTTTTTATTCACCAACTACATTTTTATAGATTTATATATATATATATATATATATATATATATATATATATATATATATATATATATTCTTTTATCTTTTAATATTTATTTTTTTATTAACCAATTAATTAATTTAACACATTATTTTTGCAAAATAGAAAAATTTCGTTTTAGAAAACCAAAGTATAAACTTGAACTAAAATTCTTATTTACAAATGATGTAGACTTCATCGATAAAGCTTTTTCTCTAAATATGTTAATTAGACTTTTAAGAGTAAAACTCTAATTTGTAAAAATTAAAGAGAACACGTATAATTAATTATTTTAAGAACTTCGGGGAAGAAAGACCACAAGTTATTCTTATAAGCCTTTAAGTTTTCCAAATAAACTTTCTTAGCATTCTAATTCGTAATCAACGCTATCATCTCTTATTCTTTGCAAAAGAAATTCGCAAATACTTAACCTATATAAAATCCAACTCGGCATATTTAAAATCTACTTGAGATTAGCACAAGTTTTCATTTACTAATGATTTCAAGTCTAGCATGTTTAAAGTCTACATGAGACTAGCACAAACTATCATCATTAATTGTTAAGGGAGAAAGCTAGAACTCTACACGTTCGATCGGGTCAAAAATTACTTTTTATTCTTACCATCGGAAAACCTACATTTTTGCCTTAACAGTTATTTTATTTTTATATATATATTATTTTATTTATATATATATATATATATATATATATATATATATATATATATATATATATATATTTATATTTAACTAAATAACAAGACTGAAAAATTTTAAAATTTTTGCTATTTTTGTGGGAAAACGGGTACGTGAGAACAAAACAATAAGCAAGCAACATCAAATCATCCTCATTCAAAAGAGTCACAACAAACAAGCAACAAACATCGAGAAATTGGAAAGAGAACAAGCCTCTCTCAACACAACACATTAGTTTAAGAAAATAGAAAGGATAAGCATGGGTTGAACTTCCACGAAGCGGCTTGTTTTGGTTCACCCGAGTGCAAGCTCGACTCGATCCCTGAAACTAGTTGTCCTTAAGGAAAAGTCTGGATGTCCCGAGATAACACAATGGTGGTGTAATACCCTCCATAAAAGTAGCTTAGACGGTGGCAATTGACTTTGAAATTCAAAAATCGGCATGAGACAACTTGGCCAGTGCCGATAAGATAAACTTCAGTGATTGTGAAAGGTCCGGACCATGCAGGATTTGAGCTTTCCGAGGAAATCTTTAACGGGAGTTGAAAACAGCAAGACTTGATCACCAACATATGAAGATACTCGGTTCTTTATCCCTTGGAATCGTGAAGTTTCTTTGTCTTCTCCTTATAGAATAGCAATTCACATAAGCTTGATCACGAGGCTCGCTAAGTACATTGAGTTGGAGCTTTTGAGGAACTCCCGCGGTCATTAAAATCGAAGTGTCATGCCTTATAGAGCCCCATATGCCTTGTGTACTAGTTCGGAACGGGTAAATGACATGCTTTTTCAAAAACAAACTTGACGGAGTGCATCCAATTGGAGTCATTGTAAGCGGTTCCTAAAAGCCCCTAATGCATCATCTACATGTCTGACCATGGAGGCCACGGTTTTCCCTGACCGTACCTCTCATAAAAATATCTTTTGAGACCTCGATTCGTGACTTCAACTTGACCACTCGTTTGAGGGTGGTAAGGAGTCGAAAGACGATGGGTGACACAATATTTTGACATGACTTTAGCAAACTTATCGTTACAAAAATAGGGTCCCATCGATCACTTATAATTACTCTAGGAGCACCGAATCGGGAGAAAAGGGATTTTAAGAACTTAACAACTACTCGAGCATCGTTGGTGGGGAGCGCTTTTGCTTCAACCCATTTAGAAAGGTAATGAACGGCTACTAGAATATATTTGTTTCCTCTAGACGATGGAAAAGGTCCCATAAATCGATACCGACCCAAACATCGACAAATTTCACAACTGGATTCATTATGAGGCATCTCATCTCGTTGAGAGATTTTACCTTGTCTTTGACATGCATCACAAGATTTGATCAATTCGTAAGCATCCTTATAAATTGTAGGCTAAAAGAAACCAGCGTCAAATATTTTCCGAGCTGTAATGTTAGCACTATAATGGCCCCCGGTGGGTCCTTCATGGCAAGCCTTGAGAATTTCAAGAGCTTCTTGGCCAAATACACATCTACGGTTGATTTGATCCGCACATGTTCGAAAGAGATAGGGATCATCCCAAAAGTAATGCTTTACGTCTTTGAAAAACTTTTTCTTTTGTTGACTCGACATTCCTTTGACTAGAAAATTCCCCGCGTGGTAGTTTGCTATATTGTCAAACCACGGGATATTTTGGTCATCATGAGAAGTCACCATATTCAACGTTTCAAGAGGAAAAGTTTCATTAATCTCCTTAAGATCAAAAACATTCTCATATGGGTTTTCAAGACGAGAGAGGTGATCGGCTGCATAGTTTTCAGCTCCCTTGGTATCAATTACTTGAAAAGATCGAATTCTCTTGAGAAAGTAAGACCCACTAAGCAATCTTGCTTTTACGTCTTTCTGTTGAAAAGGTATTTCAATGGCTGGAGTGTCCATGTTAAACAACACTTTTGTTCATGATTAGATATGATCGAAACTTCTCAAAAGCGTAAACTACCGCAAGCATTTCTTTCTCGGTCATTGTGTAGTTTTTGTTTCTTCTTCTCTGCTTCAGTCATAGTTTTTGCTAGCGTAGTGAATTGGTCGGAAATGCTTCTCAATTCTTTATCCTAGAACCGCACCTATTGCATAATTACTTGCATCGCACATGATTTTAAAAGGTTGGTCCCAATTTGGAGCAATGAGAATTGGAGCTTCGGTTAACTTCTTTTTTAATGTTTGAAAGGCAAGAATGCAATCTTCCGAGAAAATGAAAGGAATGTTCTTCTCTAAGAGATGGGTCATGGGTCGAGAATTTTGGAAAAGTCTTTGGAAATAATCTTCGAAGAATCCCACATGCCCGAGAACACTTCTGATATCCTTTGACGGTATGTTGGGTGAGGAGCATTGAAAAATTACACAACTTTGGCCTTTCGACTTCATATTCCTTTGCTATGAGATCTTATGTCCTAAAACAATGCCTTCTTTAACATGAAATGGCTCTTTCCCAATTTAGTGCAAATTATGAGACAACCCACCGTTATGAGCATTTTGTCTAAAATTGGCAAGTGATTCGCCGAATTAGTAAATAATATATATAAAATAAACACAAATGCAACATCTTAACCGTGAAGCCCCTTAACCAAAGGCAAAGGCCAAATCTACACAAAGAAGATAAATTATATACGAATCACAAATTATAAAAAGATTCCGTGAAGAGATTATTCCGGGTCGTATGTCCCAACGAGGCTGCACTATGAAAGTAATCCTGGTTTGATGATAAATTGAAATGATGGAGAATAATTAGATATGATTGAAATACTGATATAATTACAACTAAAATTAATTAAATAAAACCTAATTTAATCTACGGGAAACAGATATAGGAAATGGGGATCTTAAAAACTACGGGAAACAAAATTAGTTATAGGGAAATCCTAAAATTAAATCTATACTAAAATACGGGGAACAGAATCAGGTATCGGGGAACCTAAATACTAAAAATTAAGAAAATAAATGCTAAAATTAAAATAAAAACACAATTAAATCCTTAATTAAACTTAATTTGAAAAATAAAGAAAACTAGAACTAAAACGGAGGTCGTTTGAATGTAAAACGAAAAGAAACGGTAAAACTTACCCGGTAAAAACGGGTCTAAAACTGAAATTTAAGAAAAATAAAGCCTATACTAAATTTTAGATTTTTCCTAGACACTAAATGACAAAAGAAAATTTTGTAAAAAAGAAAAATATTTTTTTATTAATTTTTAGATTTTTTATGATTTTTCTAAGATTAAAAACTAATTAAAACTAATTAAATATAAAAAGTCAGAAAATATAACTATAAAAAATCTGAAAAAATCAAATTAAATAAAGAAAAAGTTAACAAATCTAAAAATATAAAAATGCCCAAATTTTACTGTTTTAATTAAAAGTAATTAAACTTATTAAAATTAAACCTAATTTAATTATTTAATTTAAATAAAACTAACAGCTGTTATATTAAAGGGACTAACAGAGATAAGGCACAAGGACTAACTGTGAAAGGCTAACTTAACTAAAAGCACTAACTATGTTAACTATGAAATTGGAAATTACACTAATAGTCCCTGAATTGGACCCCGATTACAACTTTGGTCCAAAGTGCTTATTGGCCAAAGCTTATAAAAGCAAAGTTAAAGAGGGGCTTATGGGGCACAATTTTCATAATAAGCACATAAGCTGAATCTCAAAGAATAAGCCAGAAGTGTGAGCTTTTGGGCTGACAGTAGCTCAAAAGCTTATGGCTTATTTTTCAGAGCTTTTTGGGGCTTAAGGCTTCAAGATAAGCTATAACTAATGGAATAAGCTACCTAATCCTAAGGGAGTCCTAAATAAGCTAAGGGAACCTAGATTAAGCCCTAAAATAAGCTGGGGAGAAAATAAGCTAAATCTAACAGTTTATAAAAAAGAAAAAGTGGACTTTTGAGCTTAAAATAAGCTGACTAAATAAGCTAACTAATGGAAATAAGCTGCTAAACCTAATAAGCCTACCTATAAGCTATGTTAAAAAGCAATAAAAACCTAATGCTTAGTATTAAATAAGCTAGAAAAATGGGGCTTAAACCTGGTGCTCAGCACCAGGGGAGGTTTAAGCAGTGAACAAAGGGGCTTTTGAGCTTATGCAAATAAGCTCATAAGAGCTTTTTGGCTAAAGCCAAGTACAAACAGAAGAAAAGGGTAGGCAAATAAGCTTATATTCAAAATTTTGGGGCTTAAGGCTTAGAAAAAGCTGCTGATAAATGGGGCTTAAAAGTGGGGGGTTTCACAAACACACATGCATACATGAACACTTGGCTTATGCTGCCAAACCAAAGACAGAACAAAGGGCTTTTAAAAGGGGCTAGTAACACCAACAATGAGCACACAATGGTGTGCTTAGGCTGCTTATGCAGCTTAAGCCTTTAAGCTCACTTTTTCTTTGTAAAAGTTTGACAGAAAGTAGAAAGGGCTTAAAAAACTGTTTTGACACTAAAACTAGGGATTAAAAAGGTTTAGTAAACCCTACACACTCAGCCAAAAGTGGCTGAGTGCACTTGACCCATTACCAACACCCATATGACCCATTTTATTGCTAAACCAAACACCCCCTTATTTATAAAAAACGAATTTTGTAACTGAGTTTGGCGAAATAAGGCAGAGATAAGGGCTAGAAGTGGATTTGTATAACCTTTAACATATGTTTAATCACTTTAAACAGACTTAAGCTACTTAAATGATGCTTTTAAATTTTGACAATTGGAATAACACAAGAAAATTCTTAACTTTTATAAAAACTTGCAGGAATTACACATAAAACTTTTAAAACAACTGAGTACAAGAATTCTTAAAAGAAATACTTAAAATTAAGATTAAACTAAAACAAAAAAAAAAGTGTGTTTGCTTCGGCTTGTCTTCTTTCTTTTTATAGAAGTCCTCAAGGTCTTTGGGGCTTCACATGTGCTAGTTGAGAGAGTAGGAACTCCTCAAGGCAATCCTAGCCCTTCTCTTTGTTCTTGCTTCATCTCAACCATTGATGGGTTTCGGGGTTGAGTGTTTTGTGTTGGGGAGAGAGTTATAGGGGCAGGGTAAGGTGGGAATGGGTAGGGGTGAGCTGTAAAGGTACTTGGGAGGTGGTATTGCAAGAAAAACGGTGGGAAATGGGTGGTTTGGGTTTTGGCGCGAAGGGGTATGTACAGGGGGGTGGGTTGCAGGGTTTAAACGCGAAGTTTGGGGAAGAGGCAACACTAGTCCCTCTTCTTTCTTACTCTTTTCAATTCTATTTGGCCCAAGTTTTCAGTTATAACCGAGTTTGGAAAGTGGCAGGTTTAGTCCCTGCGTTTTATAACTAAAGAAAACAAAGAAGGATTTGGATAATTGCAATACTGGCCCCTCTAGTTTATAACTAAAAAGGAAAATGCCATTTGGCAGTTTTAGTCCTTCCCTTTATTTTACCTTTTTTCTTTTATAAAAAACTTTTAAAAATGACAACTTTAGTCCCTAAAGTTTTGTAAAAAAGGATTTTGGGCTTTGGTTGGGCTTGGGTTTTTGTTGCTTTGGCTTGGGCTTGGGGTGGCGTTTTGTTATTGGGGCCCCATGCGGTTTTAGGTTTTTGGGCCCAATATGGTTTGGCTTGGTTATTGGGCTATTTCTGTCTGCTTTGAGACGTTCCGATAATGAGAACATGCTGAGTACGATGAATCTAATACTTATGTGTTAGAAAGATTCAATACTACAGCTGGAAATCCTGTCAAGAAGATTCTTCTTAAATTGAATCTATCTGATCACAGGTCGATCCTCACGGATTTGAAGGTTACTCCAACCAAACCTGGGCGAATGACAAAGCCATATTCGTCCCCCCGCTTTATTGCTAACTGTTTTATTGCAGGAAACTTAAAGAAGGTGGTGAAGGTACCTGTTTCCAGCTGTCTCACAAAGATCCATAGCCACATGCTCATACCCTACCGACAAACATAAAGACATCATGAAAGCTCAAGTACATGTTTCAAGACTTCCGCTACTCTGATACCGCACGTCTTTCTCGAAGTGACGAAGTGTTAAAGTTAAAGAATTTCAAGAAAGATGCAACATTAAAGCTTTTCAAGAAAGGTATGAGCATGTCGGTCCAGAAGTCGCAAGTTCACAAGATGGCAAAGTTTCAAGATGGCGAAGAGATTGTGCTTGGTTGATGATCTCAAGATGCTCAAGATCACAATGTCAAATACAAGTTCAAGGAACAAGCTCAACCCAGAAATCAAAGATCACTACAACATATTCACAAGAGAAAGTCAAGAGTACGAGCTAAAGACTAAAGATGAAGCATAGTATGCTAGGTTTAAAGTTTTGTAAATTGGAGTGACCTCCCTTAGGGGGAGATTGTTGGAAACACGAAAAGTGTCGGTCACTTCCAAGTTGTAATAGTCTTAGCTCGTAGTTTATGTAATGATTAGATTAGTAATCTAGTCCGGCCCAAGACCCATGGGAAGCCCATTAGAACCCATGGGCCAGCCACAATAGGAAGTATATAATCCCTCTCCAAGGCTAGGAGAGGGGTTGGTTGTTCCATTTGTAACATTTCATCATAATACACTTCATCCATTCCATCCATTCTCTATCTCTAACATCACAACCCACATCTCACTCTTGTTCTTGGTTTGATCATAAGATTACTAGAATTCTACACAATAGCCAAGGGCGGGTCATCTTCTATTTTTACATTCGTTAACTTACCAGCAGGAGCTGAGTTAGTTTTAGAAGCTAAAGAACTTTTGTTGCCTCTAACAGGAGCTGAGGAAGGTTCATTTATTATGATACTTTTTTAAGGTTTTATCTTTCAATGTGGATTTTAACTTTAAAATTGATTTGATAGTCTTTAGTCCAAAAACAGGTTCAGCACCAGTCAGCTTCTCTAGTGGAGGAAGTGGGTGCTAAAGACTAAAGATTCATCAGCTAAATCATAATCAGTCATTAAAGAGTCAGAGACAACCATTGAATGGTTAGTTGTATTTCTTTGTGACTTATTTGAGGGTACCTTACCAGTATCATGATTTGATAGAGTAAAATCTTTAGCTCTAGATAACATAGGTTTATTACTACCAGTAATAGACATCTCTGAGTTATCTGCTGAAGACTTTATAAACATTGGGTCTTTTGGCCTAGAGCTAGACGTATCTTTAGTGAGTTGGTTAATTCCAAGATTTTCTTCTTTTGAGTGGGAATTTTTTCACTGATACATTGATTAACTTTGTTAGAACTGTTTAGCCATGCTTCAGTAATAGGAGTTAAATCTTTTAGTTCATTTCTTAAGTTTTGATTCTCTTTGAGAATCTTAGTGTTTACATGCTGCATTGTAAGAAGATCAAGTTTTGCTCGTTTTAGTACCAAAAGCTATTCCTTGCATGTATATAGTTCGTGAACACGATTTCTATGTTTTGAAAGAAGATTGTTTCTTTGTTCTTCAACATAGTTTAAATCAATACATAAATAATCTAGAAAGGATTTTCTATCATTATTATCTTTTATTTCAAGAAGAGTGTGTACCTTTTGAATAGAAATCCTGACCTATTCACCATTGTTGGCACTTCATTGCCAGTGGAAACTCTTTCTTCATCGGTAAGTGCCATAAGAGCTTTAACTTCAGTTACTTCATTATCATCAGATGACACTTCTTCTTCATCGCAATCATTCGTTTTAACAATTATGCCTTTGTTTTTGCTTGAGGATGAACTAGGAGCTAAAGCACTGGAACTGAAGAGGGCTAATTTAGCCTTGACTTTGTTGTATTTGGCTTCAAAGTCTTTGGTACGCCTTGGTTCAGGTTTGTGCTCAGATGAATAGAGAAGCTTTGGTTGAAAAGGTGACTAATATGAAGGAACTGATGTGTTTAACCAACAGTCTCTTGCAAAATGACCCTTCTTGCCACATTTGTGGCATTCAGTTTGGTCAGTTGCTTTTGCACTGCTAAACCTTTGAGTACCCTTTTTGAAGAACCTTTTAGATTTTGCTAAAAGAGCTCTTGCTTGGTATTCTTCCTCTAAGTCATTTAGATACACATGACTGCTTCTTGTATCCTCTTCATCATCAGTACTATCTTAAAAGTCCTGGATAATAGAGGTAGTAAAGAAGGCAGTTGATGTTGGGATTTATTAATTTGTTGATACAAAAGAATTTGCTTAAAAGGATAAAGAATGAAACAAATGGATCAAAGTCGACAATATGGAATTCTACAAAAGATGAAGGATTCTAAAAGATTTGATTATAAGATAAAGATCAAAGATTTAGTTTCCTAATACAATTAAGATTCCTCTGTAAGTCTTATGGACTCTCTATGTATAAAGAGATCCCTAGACATAGTTTATGTATGAACAAGTAAAGATGTAGACGTCTAGAGTATGTGGTTTAGCCTCAAGATCAAAGTGTCTTTGATCCTATTACAATTAGGTAATCGTTCTATACTGATCATATAGAATTGAGGCTTGTATGTGAATGTAAAACTTTGTGAAAATAACATTGTTCTTTATTTAAATTCTGCTGCATATCAATACTTTGTTATTTTCTATCCTAGTGAGTTTAACCGATTCTCAACAATTGGTATCAGAGCCATGTGGCTCATGATCTAGGATTCTACAAGGTTTTATGGTCGAACTAGAGAGGGTAAATTGATTTGTGTTTCTGTTTTTAGTAAACTAGTGAAATTCAATGAACTAGGGTTTTCAATAAACCCTAATTCAATACAACAGAAAAGTAGAAGTTGATGTCGTTCTGATTATTTGAGCTAGATGTTTAACAACGATTGTCAAGATCTGGTTTAGGGTTTGGCGAAACGATTTTTCTTTTGGGTTTATACGTGGCAAAACATGACGAGCTCAAGATGCAAAGTGATCCTATTAAACAACGTTACGAGGTTCGTGATGTTTTAAGAGTTTGAATGCATCAATCACAGGCTGAGACGCAACTTAATGAAGAAACTAGGACTGTACAAAACCCTAATTCATCTAGAGATTTTGTTAAAACTACTACTGTTGTGACGTGATTTGGAGTAAACCCTAATTCACTAGGGTTTCAATACTATTTTTGCATAACGTGATGCTACTGGCACTTTGGAGAAGAATGAATCTGGTATTATGCTGGCGCTAGAAGGAGGGCTTTGTTGGAATTTTATGACAAGAAGCTGAGTTGTTTTGTGATACTGCTGTTAGGGTTTCGTCTATACCTACTACCGGTGATCTTTGTTTGATTTTGTTCATTAATGCTGCTAGTTTAGAGGAAACTTGTTAATACTGCTCGAATACAAGTTTGTGATGTTTGTGTGTTACAATAGTACTGCCTGCTAACAGTACTAAGTTCAAAGCAATACTACTTAATGCTGCTAGTTGATTGTTTATGCTGCCAATTTATAATTAGTACTGCCAAAGATGATACAAGAGAAGGTTAGTACTACCAATGGAATTTACTGCTGTCACAATTAAAGCAGGTAGTTGTTACCTATTTATTGAAGCTTAGAGGTTCATGTTTGGCTGTGTATGTTCATTGTGTGGCTACCGGATATGATTTATAGCTTCGAATCTCAAACTGAAACAAGTTTTATATGTTTTGATCGTTCTCAGACACAACAGGTTAGTTACTACTGCTAGGTTTGTTACTAGTAGTTACTACTGCTCAGGCTTAAAAGATACCACTGTTAGCTTTGTTCGATATTGAATAACTTACATGGTTTGGATCTCGGATAAAACAGAATGTTTGATTAAATGGTTATATTTTTGGAGTTAATTGCAAAAGGTAGTTACGGAGACAATTTTTTATCAATTATTTGATGATGAAGTAGAATTTCATAAGTGAGTGTTCTTATCATATCTTAAAGTCGAGTTTGGTTGGATAATGACTTTGAAGATAACTTGTTCGAGCTTAAATTCGATGTTGATGAAGACTTGTCAAATCTAGCAATGTGTGATCTACAAACTTTTGGTGCTCAATGCACACATTTGCTATCACTTAAAGGAGTTACGTTGTAGTGCTCAGTGTCTTATTTAGATGAGGATTTTGTCAAGAGATTGAGGTCTACTTATACTTCAAGGAATTTTGTATGAGTTTGGAGTCACGTGGATAGTACAAGACATAAGACACAAGTTTGGGTTATTCTACTTCAGCATCAAATTTGTAATACTGAGTTTTCTCCATCAGTAATCATTACATAGAGCCAACAAAATTAGAGATTCAAGAGATGGTTAACATATTGGTTTCAGGGGAAGCATATGATAAAGTGTTTAACAATTTAGATATGTTACATGCACCACTTGAGGGGAAGGTTTTGATTCTTGCTACTGCTAAGTCATTATTACTACTGCTAGTTTAAGTTTCTACTGCTTGAACACATTTATCTAATTATACGTCATGAAGGGAAATTTGAGACATTGGAAAGCTTAGATTAGAAGTGTGATATATGGTTTGAAGTTGTAAAGATCAAAGTTGCATATGTTCACAAGTCCCCTAATGGATAATGACAAAAAGGGGAAGATGTTACAAAGATGATATTATTTGCTACTTATTATGTATGGTGGCATAAAATGAAACAAGATGTTGAAGACTTCATTATGCTGAAGAAGTTTCAACAAGTTTAAAGGAAATCTTAAGTTAAAGGGAAGTTTGTTTTATTCATGGAAGATCAGATTTGAAGATGAAGATTGATGAAGATTAGGTTACTATGGATCATCTTGGAATCAGTTTATAGTTTGTTTCGTCATCATCAAATAGGGGAAGATTGTTGGGATTTATTGATTTAATGATACAAAAGGATTTGCTTAAAAGGATAAAGAATGAAACAAATGGATCAAAGTCGATAATATGGAATTCTACAAAAGATGGAGGCTTCTAAAAGATTTGCTTATAAGATAAAGATCAAAGATTAGGAAAGATTTAGTTTCCTAATACAATTAAAGATGTAGACGTCTAGAGTATGTGGTTTAGCCTCAAGATCAAAGTATCTTTGATCCTATTACAGTTAGGAAACCATTCCATACTGATCATATAGAATTGGGGCTTGTATGTGAATGTAAAACCTTGTGAAAATAACATTGTTCTTTATTTAAATTCCACTGCGTATCAATACTTTGTTATTTTCTATCCTAGTGAGTTTAAACGATTCTCAACAGTTGACAAAGGTATTGCAGAGACAAGAGATTTGCTCTTTTCAGTCTCATAAATACTGTCTATTAGGTTTTCTTCATATTTGAGTTTACTAAATAGAGAAGTAAGCTCAGAATCTTTCACATGATTTGTGTTTTTGAGACTTTAGCAGAAACTTAGCCACTTCTTTGGTAACCCATTTATAAAACCAGTATTTATTCTAAGCTTTGAAAGTTTAATGCCATTATTTACTAACTCATTCATCAAAGATTTATATCTGGTGAAAGTTTATGTTAGAGATTAACCTTCTTTGAGTTTGAAGGTGTTATAGCACAACTTCAGGTCCATAACCCTACTATATCATGAGGGCCCCTCATGATATAGTATCAAGTCATCCCAAGTAGATTTTGCAGTTAAGCAGTTTATGACAGAATTCATTTGGTCATCTAGAAGGACAGACATGATGAGACTTTTGAGTCGCTGATCTAAGTTAGTAGCCTTTCTCTCATCTACATTCCATTGTCCTTCTGGCTTCCTTTGACCAGCTTCCATTGGGATAAATGGACCATTTGAAATGATGTTTTTAAATTAAGGTTCAATACTAATGATATGGCACGTGAATCTCTTTCTCCAATTGGTGAAATTTTCCACCTCTAGTACAGGAGCTGCATTTAACTGGCCACCCCTGTATTTAAGAGTCTGTGGTACTTCTACTGCTGCCATTTAAGATGGATCTTGATTTTAAAAATCTTTGAGCTTTTATATATCCTTTTTCATGGGATTTTATAAACCAAAAGGATCTGATACCACTTGTTAGTCCCTTGAAATCTGATATAAGGTTTATCAAGTTAAACGAATCAGATTCCATGGCAACAAAGTAAGTTTTAAAAAAATATATATGAACAATATAAAGAACAAGTTTAAAACATACATAAGTACTTTTCAACGTATAGACTTTTATTAGAATTAAATAAAGAATCTATGACACACCTTGCTTGCAGAATAGTAAGGTGGTTAAATGACAATTGGGGTGTTATCTCCTTCGAACTTAAACTATAACCAATGTTAAGAGAGTAAGAAAACAAACTACTTATGACTAAACTGAAGCTTCAGCTTCAGTAGTACAGTTCATTTTGTTTGAGAGATAAATGAACTCTTCAATGTGTATTACATTAATTAGAAGAGATAACATTTACTCTGGGAATCCATTTCCTTTTATAGGCAAAGGGATTAGGGTTTACAAGTTAACCTAATACACATGTCAAGCATTAAATGGGTGGTTGAGCTACCATTTAATGTACACATGCTTTATAGTACCAAGTACGGTCCTTTAAGGAAAGTTGATGTACTTCTATACCAACTTTAGAAGTAACATTTCCCAAGGAGATTGCTTTATTCCTTTTGACATAAAGTAATCTTTTTCCCGCCTTATAAACCTTCTAGAAGTGAAACAACATGTTTTAACTTCTATTAAGGAGATAGACAACGTTCAGCTTAGAATTGTCAACCAAGCTGAACTGAAACTCTTTCCAAGAGTCCTTCTTCAGTTTCTGTACCGCTACATACACTAAAGTGAAGATACTTCCCAATCTTCTAAGGACTTAAAGAGCTGACGCTAAAAAAGCTTCAGCGACTCAAGCTGAAAGACTTTAGCTTGAGAAACACTTAGGGGATTTTATGTTTAAATCTACTGAAAGACTGAAGGGCTCAGAAACTGAACCCAACAGCAGCGCCTAAAACTTAATGCGTATAATTCGTTAAAATTAATTACCAAGTTTAAAATTTATAAATTCGACTACCTATGGTCAACAAATGCACTAACAGGTAGAGAACATGATTGTGTGTAGTGTAGGTCTGGTAAATCTAAGGTCGTTCCCAAGGGCAGTTTATTAGTGAAGAAAGACCATTTCAAGAATTGAAATTGTAAACCTTAGAGAGTAAAGTATTATAAAACTAATAATAAAGTAGTCACTAGAAAGAAGGTATGCTATCTTTGATATATTCCTATGGATTCTTTATCCTACTCTAAGGTGCAATGTTACTACTTTATTTACTTGAGGATTTTAAACTCACTAGGCTTGAAAACGCATCCTTGCCTAGTCTATGATTCCTAAGTGGAATGAACCCGTG